>BQNB010001130.1:6302-146567 GCA_026074375.1 Tanacetum coccineum
CTCACGTATGTGCTTGTGATTACATAAGTACTATACATTCACAAAGGCTAGAAGATCTATCTAGTTCTAGATCCTAACATTATTACTATTAGTTTAGTTGCCATGCTTAGTGAGTAGTTTTTTATATATGCTTGTCAAGTGTTTGTGATTAACGAATTAAGTGTGAAATTTAATAAGTGACTAGTAATTAATAATTTACAAAAATTATTTAGTTTAGTGTTTTATTTAGTCAAACGGGCAAAAGCCGTAAGATTAAGTAGGCATTAAACTAGTAATTAATATCTCGATAAAAGTTATTTTCAATATTAAGCCAACATTTTGAGGAAATGATTATGTAGACGGATATTAATTCGTCATTAAGATCTAAAACTTCATACTTAGGAATCTATTCACTTTTACTTGACAAACATATTTTTCTTTTTAAATTTTTCATCTTATTAGCTTGCTTATTAATTAGTGTAATCTAGTTTATCGCTATCTCTAGTTTTAATTAAAAAACTAAAAATTAAAAGATATTCAAGCATTAAATTGGGAATACTTTCGTGGATTTCAAATTTATCTCTCATTGGGACACGACATCCGAAAGATAAACTATTACTTTTTCTAAAGTAATTGTCATATCTAACAGGATACTCTCTATATTATCACTATTTGGTATTATATATATATATATATATATATATATATATATATATATATATATATATATATATATATATATATATATCTTACTCAAATCAGTTTTTGGCGCCGTTGCCGGGGAGGATTGTATGATTTTTACGTTTTGTTTCGATGTTGATGCCTTGAAGATCCTTTCTTCGGAAAGTTTATTTTCGTATTTTTAAAAAAATTATAAAAATCCAAAAATATTTTATATTTTATTTTTCTTTTATAAATATTATAAATACCTAAAATATTTTTATTATCTTTATAAAAATCTAAAAATATTCTCCTTTATCCTCTTATTTTATTTAATTCTTATCTTCTTACCCTCTTATCTGTTTAATTTTTTATTTGCTATGTCTGACTTGAAAGCTTTAAATGAACAACTGGCAAGACTTTCCTGAGCTTCAAACCAACTTGAAAGACAAATATTATCTGACCAATATCATTGCTCATGTTGTGGGGGTCCCCTGAATGGTGGAAATTGTCTCGGGTGTAGAATTGTTGTCTGATGTGTGCTAAAACACACATCATTTATAACTCGGAAAACACTATTAATTGGACTAAAAACATGAAATATGCTTAATTATATTGCAAATATGTTTGGTTTGTGTTTTCATGTCTTGTAGGTACAAATGATTGAAAACAAAGCAAAAACGGAGACTTTCGGTTAAGATTTAAAGATGTTTACATGTTTTTCGAGATCAATACGAAGTCGTTAATATTTCCCGAGCATGCCATTGAAAAGAGCACGAGATTTTAAGTCCGACAGTGCTTTCATCTTTTATTGGGCCGGCCCGACACCATTTATATGGGTCGGACCGACCCATACTATTTAAAGACTCAATACTATAATACTAACTCATCCCACACACTTGGCCCAACAATAACTAATGCAAATCCAAAAGTCAGCCCATGACTTTGTTAGCTAGCCCAGCAGTTAGATGTGATAATCAAGTGGCCCAAGAAAACAATGAGGAATAGGGCCCAATTCTTGCAAAAGCCCAACTTTACCACTGCTTGGAATTGACGCAATGAAAAGAAGAAAAAGGAGCACCAGTTACAAAATCATCTTATCTTTCATCTTTTTTTTGTTCGGTCTCTTTCTTTTCTTTTTTCGTAGCGTAGAATAGGTAAAAGTGGAGTAATTTAGAAATAGTTTAGGACTAGATTAGATTACTCATTTTATATATTTTGTTTCATTCAGTTCTATTGTTACCGTTTGAATCTAATTTTGGGTCGAACCGTTTGTTTTATCGAAGTATGATTCCGGAATGATATTTGATTATAGTTGATTCGGATTTAAGTCGAGATTTCCAGGTAGTTCGGTTTCGGATTTGTTTTAATTGGTTGAGAGCTTATTCGAGTATTAGCTTATTGGTTCGGATTTTGGTTTGTTTTCGGATTTGAAAGTAGTATTTAGATTGGGTTAGCTTATCTTATGGTTACGAGAGTTGGTTCGGTTTATTGATATTGTTTATGGATTATCTTATGGTTTCGGTTTCTGCTTGAATTTTTGTTAAGTTCATGGCTGATTGGTTCGGTTTTAGATTATTTAGGCTTATTAGATTTGGTTCGGTTGCTTATCCTTCGAGAGCTTATTGCTTATTTATTAGCTTCTTGCTTATTTCTTAAGCTTTATACTTGTCATAATTTGACATTCCAATTCGTATTTAATTTTAAGTAAATGGCAGATAGTTTTAAGCAAGTTTGGGCCTGGCCCAATTAAGTTTCATAAAACAGTTTTAGCAAATCACAAATTTCGTTTTATAATTTTCATTTTTATAAAAGTTTTAAAAATTAGTTTAAGTTTAATTAGTTTATTAATATTTTGTCTTAACCTTGTTTGATTTGTGATGACGAAACCGGTTCAACTCATTGGCGAGGATTTTATGGGTTTAATAAGCTAGATAGAATATCTTAAGTTTGACAAACTTGAGTATTTTCTTTAGCTTATTAAATCGGGTGGTTTTATTTCGTTATCGGATTCGTCATTCGGGTTCTACTTTCTTTTTCCTTTTTCATAATTAGTAGTTTTACTTTATTTAGCTTTTTATATGTTCACTATAATTGTTATGCTTATTACTATTAGTTTAGTTGCCATGCTTAGTGAGTAGTTTTTAATATATGCTTGTCAAGTGTTTGTGATTAGCGAATTAAGTGTGAAATTTAATAAGTGACTAGTGATTAATAATTTACAAAAATTATTTAGTTTAGTGTTTTATTTAGTCGAACGGGCAAAAGCCGTAAGATTAAGTAGGCATTAAATTAGTAATTAATTTCTCGATAAAAAGTCGTTTTCAACATAAAGCTAACGTTTTGAGGAATCGATTTATTAGACGAAGATTAGTTCATCATTAAGATCTGAAATTTCACACTTAAGGATCTATACACTTTTTACTTGACAAGCATATTTTTATTCATATATTTTTTTTATCTTTTTAGCTTGCTTGGTAATTAGTATAATTTAGTTTATCGAGTTCATTAGTTTTTATTAAAAAAAAACCAAAAATTCTTAAAAGATAATCAAGCATTTTTCTTCAGAACATTTTTGTGAATTTCAAATTCATCTCTCGTTGGGACATGACATCCGAAAGATAAACTATTACTTTTCCTAAAGTAATTATCATATCTAACAAGATACTCTCTATATTATTACTATTTGGTATTTTATATATATATATATATATATATATATATATATTACTTGAATCATTGTCGAACTAAAGGAGAACAAAGATCATCGAAAAACCCTTTAGGGTTTAATCGAAAATCAAGGTGGGGAGAGAACCGAAATTCCCTTGTATGGGAATATTCGATCGACTAAAGGAAGAGAGGAGAGCACTAATTGAGTTGGTGAATTATGTTGTGAATCAATGAATTATGAGGCTAAGGGTGGGTGTTTATATAGGCACCAAACCCTAGATCTAGATAAACTAGGAAACCTTTAATTCTCTCCTTATCACAATATCTTTTTCTTAATTATAAAATTGATCCCAAAACCCTTCTGGAAGCACCATAGGGGTCGACCACAATGGAAGCACCCACAAGGTTCGAGTTTTGTCAATTTTAGTCCTTTCGGTTCATATTTAAATAGTCGTTAAGTTAGTTATAAAATATAACGGTAACTAACGGTTATTTAAATTATTACGTGAAGCATATTAAACACTTAATAATAAGTAATTATATATTAAATGTTTAATAAACGTACTCTTCGTGTCTTAACGTGTGTGCCCCCAGTAGGCTCACGTATTTCTTGTCGTATAACATGTGTATCCGACTCCCACTCTCCAACATATGAAATTTATCACAAAACTTAAACAAACACAAACACATGTCCACAAATCCATAAACTAAAAAAATTAAACAAAATTAGCATGCAACAACGAATCAGTTAGCAGCCAAACCTCGTGTTAGTTCTTCGAACACTAAATCGCTTTTCGGCTTCGCAACAGTACATGTAACATTACCACTCATAATCACATACGAGACTTATCACAAAACTTAAACAAATAAAAACACATGTCAACAAATCCATAAACTAAGAAAAATAAACTAACATGCAACAACGAATCACTTAGCAGCCATACCTCAATATCAATCCTTCAAACATTAGCTCAGTTTCGCAACAATGCTTGCAACATTACCACTCATGATCATATACCAGATTTATCACAAAACTTAAACAAAGACAAACCTATGTCCACAAATCTAGAAACAAAAGAAAAAGTTAAAAAATAGCATAGCCAAAGCTTAATATCAATTCTTCGAAAACCCAAACCCTAAACAATGAACACTCCTTCGGACCTAAACCACCATTGCAAGTGATTTTTGAAATACCGAAACCCTAAATAATCACCACTTCTCGAGATCCACCATTGTATATGTGTTTAGAGAGAAATGAGAGACCATGAAAATGAGAGGGCCACTTTTATTGGAAAAGATTGAGGGTGGAATCAATAATGGAAAACAAGTGTCCAACATGCAATGAGAGGCAACTGAGTGGAGAATCCACTAACCTTATTTTAGTCCTCCAAGCCGTCGGCTCGGCTTGTGAACAATGTTGGCTCAAGCCCCGGCTCCACAGTGCACCGATTCGATCCCTACTCTAAAGCCGATTGTTGGCTTGGCGGTTTCGAAACAGTGTCGGCTCCCTACTCACTTGAATAAATGTTATGTAGTATAATTCGTTTTTAAGTATCATATGCATAAAAAGGAAAAATACGCACATGCTTGAGATTTAATACTTATTAGTTTTATACAAAAGTGTAAATCTCAAGAAAAAAACAAACTTTATTTTTCCTTTATCATACATTAAAAGTGCATTCCACCCACACTACCGACAACCGGTATTTCATGGTTATTATTGAAAAAAATGGTTCTTCATCATTAAATTGCTATCATTTAATACACCATCTACTTTATGATAGTATGTTTTGGATTGGTGGTCTGAGTTTTGTAAAAATGGGTATCAAACCTTTAAAACAAGCCATTTTATAAACCCACCAAACCTAGTGTGTTTGTAAACTCATTCCCAATCCCATACCCATTATCATTCTCGTTATAAACCAAACAAGGGTTTTCTATGATTACATGTATTACATTTAGGTGGCGTTTGGTTTGTAGCTAGTAATGAAGATATGTATGAGTTTAATAATAGGGTGGAATGGGAATGTGTATGATTAGTTGAGAAATGTTGTTTGGTTCATGAATTGGTTTTGAAACTTCTATATGGTAATTTATCTTAAGATATATATTCATGCATTACAATCTAAAATTTACTTATGATAAAAGGAAAAAAAAACATTATATGACTACCATATTTTATTGCAAAATTCATACAAAAAGATAGGTGATATATAATGATTAAAAGTTTTCATTGGCGTCTCATATAACCTCGAGCTTGAAAAAACAGATAAAATATTTATGATTATATAATATTCGTTACAAAATGAAGTAAATGAAATTTCGATAGTTGTCTATATTTTTTTATATAAGATTAAACAAATAAATTGATCGAAAGAACATTAAATAAGTATGGGATATGAAAGAAATTATCTAAACCCAAGGTACTTGGTTGGTTTAATGGATACCCACATCTATGGGTATGAATACTATCTTTAAACATCATACCCTTATACCAAACATCATCTTTTATTAGTGGTGAAGTACTATGTACTATGGGTGATTAAATCCAGCTCATATGAATTATGGTCATATAATCTTAGAAAGTTTTTTTTCAAGAGGGAAGTCTTGAGCATTGTTTCGGAACATGTACATAAACCAAAAAATATTGTAAAATTGGATCTTTGTTGCATCAAATTGATGATAATACCTTTGCTTTATTCGAAGCTAATCGGGAACTCACATTGATCACAAGCAACAAGAAAGGCTTGGAACATCAAGACTTGGAGATTGAGTATGATCCAATAAAACTTTTTACAGACATTTAAAGAAAATTTTAAACCTTTTTTTAGTCTTTTTTGTAAATATATTATATTTCGAAAACTCTAAATTATTTTTTGTTCTCCAAGTTAATTTATCATTTATGTAAACATTTAAAAAGAACACTAGTATTCAAGTCTTCAATAAAGTGACATCAATTTTTTTGAGCTTGGCATGTTCTCCTCCTTTTTATAGGATGGAGAAGCGTTTCATAAACTAAACTACTTTATCATATCAATAGATATCAACTATTGTACTTCGCACTTTATAAAAGATTTATATAAAATAAAGAGATTTTAGAACCATTGTAAATCATAGCTATGTGTCATGAATAAGTTTAGTATGCTAGATCTTATTAGAATTTAATGCATTTGGATTATTTAAGATGTTTATAAAGCTTTTAAAGATTTATAAAAAAGACTGTAGTATTAATTAATAGTATAACACAAATATAAGCCTTTAAAAGGTTTAACATTATGAATGGCAATATTGGTTATGATAAAGAATTCTTTTAAACATAGCTTCAAATTAATAGATAACTACCTCAAAAGTGATTTAATAAAAATTAGAGTAAAGTATATTTATAGTTTTTGTGATTTGGTGCATTTTTTACTTTTGGTCCAAAATTCAAAAACGCTTTGGTTTTAGTCCAAAAGTGATACTTTTGTTTCACTTTCAGTCTAAACATGTTGAAAATTTGGACAAAAAGTGAAATACCCACCAAACCACAAGGACGAAAAAACATGCTTTTGGATTGAAAGTGAAACAAAAGTATCACTTTTGGACTAAACTCAAAACGTTTTTAAATTTTGAACCAAAAGTGAAAAACGCGCCAACTACAAGAAAAAAAAATGTACTTTACACTAAAAATTACTTATGCGTGACAAAGTTTTTTAAACATAGATTTGTATTGCTATAAGAAAAGAATACACTATTCATTATTTTAAATCTAGTAATTAAGTTTTATTTAAATTATTTAACTAATAAATGTAACAAACTTTGGCCTAGTCTCAAATGTAAGATCGTCAGAATTGTATACCTAAAAAATATAACAAAACAAACTAGTTTTTGCATGGAAGTATAACCAATTTAACCAACTATATAAGACGGTTAAATACCAAATCTCGTTATTTTTGTGGCATTATATAGACATAAACAATCATAATTGACCGCGCGTTGCTGCGGAGCGTTAATATATATATATATTTTTAAAAATTTAAAATTTCTTTTGGCTTAGCGTAAGGCGGTTTTTGATTGCATAAGAGCTGGACCTTCTGCGCGTTGCGGCGGTGCTTGTTTTTGTGCGATTTAACTACATAGCTCGCGCGTAGCCGTGGGGCATAATTTTTTGCGAATATGTTTCGAATGAATATTGAGTGGAAATCTGTCCACGCGTTGTGGCAGGCCTGACTTGTATGGAATACATGTTATTTATTTCACTAACCATTTTTTCTAACAATTACGGAATATTAAACTTCAACATTTTCTATAAAATCGTACGTATGTCGAAAGCATTGCAATATTAAGCTCATTTTTTCGACAAAGCGACATAACATTCCGCGTGTATTTTTTTTATCTGAATGAGATCTCATCGATAGATATGGGTTATGTTATTTGATACATAAAGGTTTATTATAATAAAAAAATCGTAAATAGGTTAAAAGTTGAGGCTAAACGTTTTTTGGAAGATTTCTTTTTTTCTTAAATTTTCTTTTTTTCTTTTATTTATATTAAATTTCGATATTTTTTATAAAATTGTGCGTTTGTCGGAAGCATTGCAATATTGGACTCGTTTTGTTCGCAATTCGAAGATTTTTCCGCGGGTATTTTTTGATTTGAATGAGTCGGTAGATATGTGGTATATATTTGATAAATAAAATTTATTATATAAAAAAGTCGTAAATAGTTAAAAGTTGAGGGACCGTTTTGTAAGTTTTTTTTTCTTTTATCTACTTTGGGCCGAAAGTTTTTTTATTTATTTTGGGCTGGGCTAATAATTTTCGCCGGCGTAAAACGACGTTGAAAGTACGTCGTTTTTTCCAAATATAGTATATATAATAAATATATAATGAAATGAAGCTTGATTTTCTCTTAAGTTTCCAACATTGTGTATATATTTCACAATCTCTTACGACAAATATATCTAGTTTCCTTACATATTGTATTTAAGATCGTTTTTAATATATGACAATCTCTGCTAAAATCAGTGAGCACTCCTACATAGCAAGTGTAACCACCTATACAATACTCACCTATATAAATACCGACCTTTGCTACCACTATCATTGCATCACAACTCCTTTAACAATATATTCTGTGTTCTAGGATCAGTCGTTAATAAAAAGATGTCTTCTCTTCGTCTATGTAGGCTCGCAGTTCATATGCTTAGTACAATTCTGATACTTCAGATTGTTTGTAGTGCATATCGCCCGTACAATGATCTCAACAACGCGGAAGAGAAGGCCTTATCATTTGATTATCCCGAAGGTTCATACTTTTTGTTTTCTCTGTTTATGATATGTTAAGAATATATAATAGTGTTTTTTTTCGTTTGTTATTGATGTCATTAGGTTTCATTTGGTATGTTATCTGCGAATTGAATCGGCGATTTCGAGTT
Source organism: Tanacetum coccineum (assembly GCA_026074375.1). Classification (NCBI taxonomy): domain Eukaryota; kingdom Viridiplantae; phylum Streptophyta; class Magnoliopsida; order Asterales; family Asteraceae; genus Tanacetum; species Tanacetum coccineum. Next base: position 15,028 of record BQNB010001130.1, read on the forward strand.
TATACTTAGATGACAGATTAAGCATGCGGGATCTTTTTAATAAACTTTTCTCTTAAGTTTCCAACCTTATGCATGTATATCTCTGTGTATAAACTTTTTGATATGATGTTTAGTTTCATTTTAATAATGTAATGTCCTAATTAAAGATGATAGGATTTGATATGATAATGGTAAAACTTTTCTATATTATCGATTTTGAATTTGTAGTTTTTTTTGTAAAGGGTTTCTCCGGTAAATATATTACACTTTGAAGTACAAAAGGTGTAGGTATATATATCGATTTCAAAATGGTTAGTTTTAAAAGATATAGTACTCTACTAGATTTTCATACATCAAAGTGATCATAACGAATAGGGGTGACCTAGCGGTAAAGGCTTAGATTCTTAGGACGAAAATGCCTAAAGGTATTGGGTTCGAACCCTAGGGAGAAAATTAACCCCCATTGGCCACGGAGGTTTATCTGCGCCGACTCCGGGCTATCCAAAAAGGTAGTCGACTCGCAATGTCAATTCGGAAACCCATGTATATAAAAAAAAGTAAGTGACCATGCATGTAATTTTCATATAATTCCATATATAATTGGTATGTACGTTTTAGTAATTAGAGTATCTACTACTATCTAGTATAGAAAAAAGTTTCATAACCTTTGTTGTATTATGATTTGAAGACTTACAAACTCATGATATGTGGTTTGAAATAAAAAAAATAAAATACTTGTATACATATTTCAATCAAGACATTTTATGCTTTAATTTAATATATACTAACTTATCAAAAGTATATAGATATCAATTAACATTTTCCGATTACAGGAGGATACTTTGCACATGAGACAACTGATCTTGGAGAATTGGAAGGGTTCAGAGCAAAGTATTTCAAGAAAGATGTTTATTCTGGTCGTCCTTCTATCGAACAAATTAAATCTATGATAAGTGCTTATGCTCCTTTGATCTATTTCCACCCTCATGAAGAATACTTTCCGTCATCCGTTTCATGGTTCTTCAAAAGTGGTGCTCAAATATTTGACCCAAAACCTCATATGATCACCAACGACGGTGATAACCTGCCACGCAAGCCAATTAGATGGTGCCTTCTTAGACCTCCCTTCTGATCAAACTATACAAGATAAGGTGAAAAAAGGTTCTTTAACCTTTTGATGGTGCAGCAAAGTTGCAAGTTGGATCTTTCGCCGTTCTACTAGGAAAGGCAGGAGAACATGTTAGTGATTGGGAACATATGAGGTTAAGGATCGACAACGTTAGTGGGAAGTTAACATCAGTCTATCTATCTCAACACACAAAGGGAAAATGGTTACAAGCTAATGAATTTGAGTATTTAAATGGAAGGCCAGTGGTGTATGCATCTTTGCATGGTCATGCACTGTATAATGCTCCAGTTAAAACCATACATTATAATGCAAAAGACCTTCTTGATGCAACTGAGAAACAAATGCTAATCCGTGAATTCAAAAGTGTTTATCCAAGAAAATCATAGGCACCCAAACCCTAATTCTAAAAAACCTTCATGGGCCTCCTTAAATTCTAATTGAACTCAAAACCCATCTAGAACAACTTCCATTAGGGCCCAACCACTTGGTTGTCCCCTTAGAGTTTCAGGTTTGTCCAATTTAGTCCTCGGTTTATATTTGTGAAGTATTAAAAAGCATTCTCCGTTGTATTAAACGTGTGGGCCCCCATTAGAGCTCACTTTTGTTATGTACAAATGGCTGGCGACTACCATAATCTAACAGCTCCCACTTGGGAGTTGGAGTAGCACCTAACACTTATACCTATAATTGGCAAAGTCTAGAAACCCACACAATTATTTTTTACATTTAGGGATTATTATGATGATAAGAGTTTTCAAAAATCATCTCAGTATTTTAATGGTTATAAATTTCTTGCTTTATTAATCATCCCTTTGTTACAGATACGTTAAACCATGGATATGGATCCTAAGTCATTCCATATAGTTCAACATTTAGTTTCTCGTTATAGAAATAATTCAGATATACCAAATGTAATCAAGATTCATTCTTGCATTACCTTTGGGTGCGGCCACACAATTATCTGATTTAATTCTGGAGTGGTCCGCCCCCACCAATGATATCTTTCTGCACATATCAAGTGGAGGAATACAAAATCCTGTATTGACTACAATGTGTTGTGGTGCTGCTTCACATACACTCCCAAAAATTGCCTTTATGATACTTATTTCAGGTTAGCGTTTGTCTATAATCCAAAGGAGATATCACTCATACAGAATTGCTTGATCTCAAGTCTAAGGATATTTTTTAAACCATTTTCGACATTTTACTCATGACATGGATCCAAAAGTAAATGCTCGAAGGTTGGGGTATCCAATATGCATCCCTTGTGAATACATATGAGTTTGGTGGGAACACATCCATATATTCACAGAATATAACCAACACTCATATTTGCCTTACATAACAATATTCCCATATTGTTAACCGACATTGGGACTTATTAGAATGATAAGAAAATCTTTCATGGATATTTAAAACTGCAAATTATAGGGATAACAATTGTTATATGTAATGAAGAACAAATACCAAGTATCTTTTATTCATCAGAAAGTAAAATATTGTCTTTCAAATCCCAATTATCCGAATACTAATAAATCAGGATATGCATTGAGACTAGTTTAGTACGTTGGAAGTCTAATGTTTCCAACATTCTCAACTTTTCTTTTGCAAGAAAACTAAATAGTCATCTGAGTAAACTTTCGATAATTACTTGTTTCAAATTCACATTTTAATTGGGAAAGATTTGAATATAGATGAGTGTCTTATTATTCACGTGCTTACTATTGCTAAGAGTCATTGTTTAATGGACAAAGGTAATAGTACCTTTGTATTGGGTATTTTGAAATCAACAAATACCTATCTAAGGTCAGTCATCTTACAGTTTCTTAAAAATGTAAAGTATTCTCATTCTTTAATGTTGTAATGCAATACTGCTCTTTAGTGAGCATATCTAGTTAGCAGATTTATCATAAATGATGAAATCCTTCTTGAACTAGAATTGATTATCTCTTGCATCAGTTGTACACAAAAAACAACATATGCCTTGTATATAATTCGTAAACATTTGTATTTAACAGTCATCTAAATTCTCTCAATTAGATTATAGCTATCTAAAAATCTCTCAATTATGATACTGTGTTGTTCGCTCATCTTGCCTATCGTGCCATAAGTAGCAAAACGTCTCATACACAACATATTTATACATGGATTGAACCCTTAGTTAAAAAACACAAGGTTTTCATCCATGTACTAAATTATCTTCAAGTGAAATATATCATTTAAGACTTGCTTTAATGACACATTACATTTGTGTTGGACTTAATTTCCGCATCCGTTTAACTTAATAAACATTTATTCCAAGGTCGTTAGTTTCATCCTAAATTCTCAAGTGAAGTTTCATTCCAATCTTAAGGATAGTATCTAGCTTATGTGGAATGATACTTTCGATATGTCATACAACATATGAATTTAAGAAAATAACATGGTACTCCCACTCAATGTCAGATGTACTCAGGAGTCATCTTAATTTAATCAGAAATCATATTGTGATTAAACTTAATATCTCAGCTCCTAGATGCATGATCCAATCCACACTTGGATTCTTTCATCTTGTATACTATATAAAGATTATATAGACTTTTAACCCCTTTTAATTACACACCGTCCTCGCAGATGTAATCACTAAGGAAATAGTCTTAAATCTTAATTGCCATATTTTAAAATTATATACTCATAACCCTTTATGATTACACATCGTCCTCGCCAAGGTAATCATCCAAGAAAGAGTTATGAACCTCAATTTGACTTTTAAAGATTCAAGAAATCATGTATGACAATTAGATATCTTTATATAATTAATACGTGCAGAAAAGAGAAATTTAATCATAGTCAATTGCTTGAGTAAGATCAAAATTCTTATCATCAGTCAGGCATTAATATGTATACAATTTTGTCCTTATGAGCCTTTCTTCAAAAGAAACTCATTCTAACCTCACAGGTTTACTCTTTGGTAAAAGATCAATCAAGCTCAAAACATTGATTGCCTTTTAAGGACTACATCTTATCATTATTTAATTCTAAGACCTTTATCAGATACAAGGATGTGTTAATTGTTATCTTTAGCAATTTAGTCAGGTTTTGAAATGATCTCTAATTTTATTCTCAGCATTGATATTACAATATCAATCAAGTGATGAGGCATCTTTGCGGATTTATGAATGAGAGTTCTAATATACTTTGGTTCGACATTTACATGTTAAACCTTAGTTTGACATTAGCAAGTGGATTTAGAAGGTTATGTATTTTGTTCTTGAATATCTTCAAGATTTATATATACTCCCACTTACTTTTGTAAGTAGAGAAAATTCTCTAAATACTAAGTATTTAAGCAACATATGATTGTTCTTAATTGGGGAAAATGCAAAACACATTTTAAGTTCTATCTCCTAACTTTGTTAACAATAATATGCTTCATGAGATTTTAAACAAATTTGTAGAACTTTAATCAAGACCTAAATAGGTTTCATTCTCAATCCAAAGATGATATTCTTTTTATCTTCTAGGTTGATACCTATATTGAGTGATATTCATTGACACTCGCAAACTTCTAATCTTAAATGATTTTGGAGGTAGAGTCATTTTAAGTTATTCAGAAATTAAACAATATGAATATAGTTAGTTATTTGTTTCAACACATTAGAAATGCCATAAATAATGTGGTTATTCTATGGAGTATTTTGAATTGTGTGTCTCCATCTAAATTCTATTAGATACTTAATTCTTTTTAGGTCATATAACTTGTTCCAATTGGGTCCTGCCAAATTGGGATTAAAGTATTTTAAAAACCAGTGCATTGCTTTAATGTTATATTTTCTTGAATTAAGCAGAAACTCTTTGTTCTGTGTTCACAAGAAGACTGAACATTCAAGAAACTTCCATATTCTTGTGTTTACAAGATAAAGAACATGGGCAAGTATTTACATTATTAAGTCCTTGAATAATTGAAAAGAGGGACCTTAGGCTAAACTCTTCGTTCATGTGTTTTAAGAAAAAGAACATGTAAAGTTTATCGTTACAAACGTCTCCGAATTAATTCAAGGGGTAACTTCTTGTTAATGTGTTTAGACAAGAGACATACCAATTCAACTACTTACTTTTGTTATGAGTCATTGATAATTCAAGGACTATAATTATGTCTTAGCAAGTAAACATAATTATACTAACTAAAGTAATCATGAACGCAAGCTCTTGAGTTCATTCGTAATTTCAAGTTAATTGTGTACTTCATTAAGTATGATTATTTAATTTAACCATAAGTCTATTGACTAAAACAAGTAGTCAAAATGTTGAAGTAGCTTATAGTATATCTTTGACATTTAATGTAATAGGGCAACAAACATCTTGGTGTTTAAGTCCTAGTAGATTGATTAGCTTCCTCACCTTGTGGTCAAGAGAAACCAATAATCATATTGTTATATGTTGTTCCTTGCACACATTTAAGATTTCTCCCACTTGTGTACGGGACAACATTATCTAAGGTAAACAAACAATACGACAAGCGCGCAATTGTATAAACAATATGATAGTGTCATAGATATTACATGTAGATTTCAAACTATAATGTTTAATAAGGAATTGTGGATTATTATTCTATAGATAACATTTCGGTAATCAACCACAGATATGGAACTTGTTATCATATAAAATAAAATGCAATCTTACTTAAACATGTGTTTGTTCATATTCGGAAAGTAATGAATTATTTCAAAGCAAGTTAGAAATAATATGGGCAACTATTAAAGAAATAAATCTTGTAGCTCCCACTGAATTTGACACCATTACAAGAATGTCATTTCTTCAGTAATATAAAATGCAAAACTCCTACTGGATTTGTCAACATTGTAAGTGTTACATCACCAGTAGAAATCAAATAGCAATTTATTTACTTTCCTATTCTCTTAGAATGCCTACAAGTAGCAATGTACTTAAGTATTGTGTAGAGAATATGAAATTCTACTTGTGTAGATGAGGGACTAGCCATTCATGCTCTCATTTAACTTGAATATTAAGCATGCAATTCCTCCTATATCGTCTGCATAGCCACAAGGGTATTTAGTACCTTAAGGAATAAAATGAGTCTAAGAAAAATACCTAGCGGATATGCTAGTAATTTCTTTGCTCATTGCGGATTAAACTCATACATCGTGACAGGTGCAAGATGTCATATATTTTGGTAGCTATAGACAAAATGTTCTCTAGTTACTCAAAATATTTTATCTTTCAATTATACCAAAGCGAAAGAAGGGTAATGAGACCAATGAGAAATGAGTTTAATGTAATTGATAATTTTCAATTATAATCCTATCTTATTCTTGTCAACCAATGAGTATAGATAGAAGTAATGTCTCACTCTTCTTACTAGGAAAAGAGACTGTTTGTCTTTTGAAGAAAAACAAACTTTCGTTTACGAATTATGTTGCAAAACACAATTAAACAGAACATAGAAAGTTCAATTTAGTATTTTCGATAATTAAATTCTTAATAGAATTAACTACCCAATTAATTTACGATTAAGACCTAAGATCCAAACCTTGACTCCTACTTGTTATCCAGAGGTCTGAACAGTGAGAAAACAAGTAGGGCAAGAAGGTAAAGGTACGAGCGGTTATTTGCCAATTAATGCAACTCTTAGATTTTGATACTTTCAAAAGCATTAGTCAGTCAGGTAATAAAGTTTGGAGTGCATGTTTTTGTATTCATCTTATGCCTCGGGTCCTGGGTTATGACTAAGAGACTCGAATTAAGTCACACAAACGAGAACGTGAAAACTTCGTCAAAGGTCTGACAGTAGACGAAATTCCCATGGGTTGGTTAGGGGTCCAGGGTCTGACAAGAGTCTCAACCAATTGCACGTTTGTTCTACGTTAAAGGTTGGCTAGCATAGACTTTAAAATTTTTCCAAAGGGGTATGCTACTTAAATGTGTTAAAAGCGTGTACAAAGAAGCGTGCAAACCAACTTTAGTATCACTAATTTTAAAAAACTTTAGTTATGACACTGTAGTGACATGCCATTGGTCATGGTTAACTCCAAACGAACGCACAAGAAGCGGAGAAACAGGTCAGCGCGAAGCATATTAAAAACCTTATTTCTTTAGGGAATTACGTAAAAACAACCCGCCTTAAACTTCTCTTAAAGTTTGTTCTAGTGGATGAGCCATACTTCCCATGAGTCCATAGCGTCCAGTTTTTTTAAATCAAGGAAAAGAACTTGTTTTCATTAGTTTAACGTCTTATTAAATTTTTCACAAAAACAGTTTTCACGAAAACAACCAATGGCTTGGTCACTATGAGATTTGCATTAGCGTGTAAAAAATTAATAGACTACATAATACATCATCTTTGTAGACATATGGCATATTTATAATTAGGCGCGGGAAAACCAAAAATTAGACATTAAATAATCATGCAATTACAGAGATTCATAATACAAAAAGATGGACATAAGCTACTAGTAAACCCATGTAAAAATCCAAGTTCTCTCGCGAGTCTTCCCCAATGGGAGCACCCATAAGGACCCTCACTAGGTTTTCTGCTAAAGTGCTAGATCGCCCCATTCACCACATATTGTGATTGAGTGGGTCTTATAGCCGGAATAGACATAAATTAAAAAGGAATCAAATAAGCTAAATTAACAATTTTAATTTTCCCTTTTAATCCTATATTAACTTTTAATAGAATTCAAGATCAAGATCTACAGATTTTATTTATTTTATGGCAAGAATCTAATATTATTGGTCTTATTTTACCAAGGTTAAAACATAAATAAAATTTTTTCAACGCAGCAGATCATGGCATTTGTTTTAATAATAGGCATATAACTAGGCGTATAATTAAAAACAAAAAAAACGGTAACCCATTAAAAGGCTAAAAAACGACGTTGGCTCGTTCGTGACTGCCACGGTGTGATTTAATAATCTAGGTAACCATTAGCTTACGAGTACGCAACGGAATGGATCTAGTAATAGCATATGGTTAACACATAATAAAAGGTAATAGAAACGGTCGTTACCTCTTAGCCCAATGATCTTGAAATAAATAAGTGATTAAAACAATCACCTCTACGGTTGCTCACACAATCACGTCAACCGAACACGTTAAGTTGTCTAGACTTAAACTTCACGAACAAATAACACTTGTATCTTTTGGATCAAAACCCTAATCAAACAAACACTTGTGATCTGAATCAATTAAAACCGGATTAGGGATTATAATAAAACCCTAATTAACCGTAAAAAATCCTTAACCGAATTAAAGAACCCGAAAAATCCAAATTTGGGGTTCAAACCGAATTCGGTTGAGGTGTAGGAATCCGAAACCCTTAACAACCCTAGAGAGGGGGCCAGGCGATTTCGGTGAGATGAGGGATCAATTTTGGAGGAAAGGTTTTTAGAAATGAGCAAATTTATGATGTAGGTTACTGGTGTTTATATAGCACCTCCAAACCCTAATTCTAAAAACTTTCATGGGCCTCCCTTAAATTGCTCATTAAAACACAAAAAACCCATCTTGAACCTCCCATAGGCCCAACCACTTTGGATTGTCCCCCTTAGAGTTCATGTTTTGTCATAATTTTAGTCCCATCGGTTTATAATTTGTGAAGTATTAAAGCATTTCAGTGTATTAACGTGTGTGCCCCCATAGGCTCTCATATTCGTAATGTACAAATGTAGCGTACTACCATAATCCACATTATTGCTCCTTTCTTGATCTATTCCACCCTCATGAAGAAATACTTTCCGTAATACCGTTTCATGGTATTTCAAAAGGGGTGGTGGCTCAAAATTTGACCCAAAAACCTCATATGATACCAACAAGGTGATAACCTGCCACGCAATGGCCAATTAGATGGTGCCTTCTTAGACCTCCCTTCTGATCAAACTGTACAAGATAAGGTGAAAAAAGGTTCTTTAACCGATGCAGTGGCTTATATACACGCCAAACCTGGAGTAACCGGTAATTACACTGATATAATTATATGGTCGTATTACCCTTTTAATGGGGCATCAAAGTTGCAAGTTGGACCTTTCACCATTCCACTAGGAAAGGCAGGAGAACATGTTAGTGATTGGGAACATATGAGGTTAAGGATCGACAACGTTAGTTGGAAGTTAACATCAGTCTATCTATCTCAACACACAAAGGGAAAATGGTTACAAGCTAATGAATTTGAGTATTTAAATGGAAGGCCAGTGGTGTGTGCATCTTTGCATGGTCATCTATGTAGCACCGAAACGGGAACGGCAAAGGGATACGGGGACGATACGGGAACGGGAAACGGCAAAAATCAAAAATTCAAGATACGGGAACGGCATAGATACGGCAATAAAAATCTATAAAAAATTAAAAATATATTAAAGAAAATCCAAAATAGATATATATTGATGTAAATGTAAACTCCAAAAATACTACGTCTTCCAAAGTAATTAATTATCAATAATCAAATCATTTTCAAATTTCGGTAGTGAAAGATCGGCAAACTCCAAAAAGCCTATGTCTTCCATTTAATCAAAAATCATAGCTAAAAAGATATCCAAGAAAGTTGTAAATGAAAAGAGATAATTAAATTATTCCATAATTCCATAGTATTTTGCTAGCCCCTATGTGACTATCACAGTATCACGTGACCAACAAAATAGTACAGTAGATTTTTGTAACTTTACATCTGACCAATAATAAAAAAGAAATATATATATCTTCATCTTCCTTATCCACTCCCGACGTCTCTTCCCATTTCCGGCGACTGCGTCATTTTCTTTCTAGCAAAAAAGTTTACTAAAACTAGCTCACATCGTCACCCGTTCGTTTTATCATCACAATACCATTTTCTTAACATGAAATCGAACACAACATCAACAAATTTGATGCCCCCTGTTCGTTTGATGCCCTGGGCCGTCGCTTATTCCAGAAACGGATAAGAAACGTCTAGGAAACGGCATAGGAAACGTTTCCAATATTAGGGAAACGTTTCGGGGGCGTATCCGTACCCACGGCGTTTCCAAACGGGTACGGCTGCCCAACAGGCGTTTCCGTGCTTCAGAGATGGCCATGCACTGTATAATGCTCCAGTTAAAACCATACATTATAATGCAAAAGACCTTCTTGATGCAACTGAGAAACAAATGCTAATCCGTGAATTCAAAAGTATTTATCCAAGAAAATCAGCACTATTCTCCTTTGCCGTTGGACCTGTGGACGAAGCTGCCAAAAGTGACCGCGTGTTTGATATTCTTGCGTCGCCATCAAGCTATGAGATCATTTCTCTTGATTATGGAGTTGATAGTATTGTCCCGCCAGCATGGTTGGATTATACAGGAAAATGGGGTCCTACGATAAATGCTTACTGGAAAGAAGAGGCCAAGATGGCTATAAAGTTCTTGCCACTTCCATTCTATGTTAAAATGATTGCCAAAGGAATTGTGAGTAAGTTGCCTGATGAGCTTTTTGCGCAACAAGGGCCTCCGGGCCCTAAGAAGATTCCAAGTTGGAATGGAGACGAAAGTGAATGATTTTTCTCCTGTTTTTAGAGAGTTTGTTCAAGTTGTTTACTTTCTCTTTAAATATACTTGGTATTAATGGAAGTCTGAAATACAAATAATATTGATAACATCCTGTTACATTGAATTACTAGGTCTCTTCCCGTCCGATAAACGGTTTTCTCAATAGCTGATTAAAGTCGTAAAACTTTATTTGAGTGTAAAGTTTTAATAATTATATCAGAATGCACACATTTGTGACAGATATATTAAAGGAGTTGTCCTAAAAGAATAATGTGATGTTTTGGATGCATATATAAGAAATCATATGTAACATAACTTAGAGTACCCAAAATAAAAAGCAACAAACATGCATTTCCATTAAACTACACAAATAGAAAACATCAAGCATCCAATTTGATTAAATTTAAGAAAACGTTAAAAATGGTAAAGTAATTCTAACGAAAAAGAAATACCGATAAGAAAACATAAAATAACAATGCTTAAACGATATATTTCAGCATTCTTCAGTGTCCTTCAAATGAATACTTGATTTTAGGTTCAATATCCTTTTTCATGTACATATTAAAAAACTTGTTAGGTTAAGTTATTATAATTGTCAAACTAATGAATTGCATGTGATTTAACTTCAAATAATCATCGACTGTGATACCACTATGTCACTGACACATAATTAGAACATGATCATATTAAAAAATCTTCAGTGTCCTTTAAATAATCTTCAGTGTCCTTTAAATGAATACTTGATTTTAGGTTCAATATCCTTTTTCATGTACATATTAAAAAAACTTGTTAGGTTAAGTTATTATAATTGTCAAACTAATGAATTGCATGTGATTTAACTTCAAATAATCATCGACTGTGATACCACTATGTCACTGACACATAATTAGAACATGATCATCCTAAGTGCGGAACACAACATTAGCAGCACATACATGTGTTATGGTTATTCTTTGTTCATCTAAATAACCAATGTTTTTCAACCAATGAAATGCATCCGGTTTAACTAAAATTACTCACCGACTATGATGCCACTATGTCACTAAACAAATTAATTAGAACATGATCATCCGAAGTGCGAGACACAATATTCGCAACACGAGTACATGTTTTATGATTATTCTCTGATAATCTAAATAACCAATGATTTCCAACCATGTCATCTTACTCGTGCGGAAATTTTTCTTAGTTATCAACAAACAAAACTAATAGTAGATTAACCAATAATTTTGGTAACTTCGTGATCAAATAGTACCAAAGAAGTAGAACTCTTAGTTTGCTCATCGTGACAATAATTTCCTCCCTATACCTCTTAGACATATGACACTACAATATTAACCGCTATCCCTAACGACTTTTTGGGTGATTCCCCGGCGACTTGTCGCTGGGGATACCTTTCCCTGGCGACTTGTCACTGGGGAATGATCGCTGGGGAACGCTCGCTAGGGATACGTTCCCCAGCGATAAGGTGGGTCCCACATATTTTTTAGTCAAGTAATTAGTGCCACCATGGCGCATATTCCCTGGCGACATGTCGCTAGGGAATGTCCTAGTTAAAATTAAGTAATTAAGACACTTAATTAAGCGATTAGTTAATTGGGCACTATCCCCGGCGAGAAGTCGCTGGGGATAGTATTCCTTATACTTTGACTTGTCAACGTTCAAGAAATTTTTTTTTTATAGCTGTCTCCGGCGACATGTCGCCGGGGAATATTAACGTATAAAAAATTTTCAAAAGATATCCCCGGCGACATGTCGCCGGGGAATACTCTCCATTTTTAAAACCTGCATTTTTTAAACACCATCCCCGGCGACATGTCGCCGGGGAATAGTCTGCATTTTTTTTTAAAATGCAGCCTGCACAGCAGTCGATTTCTAGATTTTTTTCGGAAAAAATCTACCAAACATCAAACCTGTACCAAAACCTGTATAAACTCATCACAACTTGTACCAAAACACAATATAACTGATCAACACAATACAAATACATCACAACTTGTACCAAAACCAAAACATAATAAAGCTAAATCGTCCAAAATTCGAATAAGTCTACAAAACGTTGCTTCCTAGTCATAAATGGGGCTTACAAGTCAATATTCAACATGATAGTATAGGGAAACAAGTGTTTACATACAGGTCGCCAAGATGAACATAAGATGAACATAAAGTAGGATAGGGAAGCAATGTAGCATACTAACCCATATATAACACAACTAACTATCGTCATCGCCATCCTCATCCTCGTCATCCTGAGCGTCGGCACTCTCCTCATCATCCCCGCACTCGCCACTCCCGCTGGCACCACCTGACTCAAACTGTGAAAACATATCTGAGTACTTTGAGTCACTTTTGAAAAGACTCATCATGAAATCCACCTTTTTGTGTAAGCTGTTGAGCGTGCTTTTAGACGCGGGCGTACTTGGGCCGGCTGTGGCCCGTGCTGGCAATACCCTACCAACATCGGGAATGTGCCCGCGCTGCTTATCCCTTCTAGCCAAGAGATTGATCTCATCATCGGTGTAGGTGCTCGTAGCCTCCAACCTCCTCATCTCATCCTATGTAGTGACAAAAACACAAGATAGTTAATATATTAGTTGGGTTGCTACATTAATTCTCGATAATTCATTAAAGTGTGTTTTGAAACAAAACTTACGTATATACGTCGGTCCTCATCCCGAAGGAATTCCCCGTTAACAGTGTGTGCCACGAAGAAGGTGTCAATGAGCGACGGGTACTCCTGAGTGCCTGAGCTTTGCCTCTGTACATACACACGCATATAAGATGAAACAAATTAAAAACGACAAATCACAACACACCAAAGCGTATAATCAGATATATATGTATATATGTATGTAAAATAATTATAATGTTTATTACCATCTCATCTCGAAGGCGAGCAAGCGACCGGGATCCCTGTCGAGATATCACCGTGCTCTTTGCCCGCTTTGCCGAATTTTGCGGCGGCTCGGGCAAATGTTCCCAAGATCATCAAACTAGATATACTTTTCCCACTCTTCCGCCGTAATGTCCTCAAGACGTGCCCGCCTGATCTTCTCAACATCGTAAGTCCCGGTCGTGGGGTCTATAACCCAATGCTGGGCCTTAAAAGCAGCCTTGTTGGTATTGTACACCCCAACGCCCCCACACACCCCTTTTGCAAGTGCTGCCTGTATGCCCGCGTGATCTCTTGTCCAATCGGGATTTCATGTGCGGCCTCAGATCAAACTGGGAAACTGCAATCCATATACAACAAAAACGAAGACAGAGTTAGATATATAATTTATATATTATTTAAAATTTGTTTATTTATTTGAATGATATAAATAAATAAACGAATTTAGATAAATATACACAATTAAATAAATAAACACGATAATGAAATAAACATAAAAGGATAACTGACCCCAATATCTGTAATGAGCGCCGCCTTCCGCTCCTTCGGGACCTTCAGCCAAGAAGGGTAGTACAAAGGCACACCCTAATGACCTCCCCAAATAGCTAACCAAAAGAGCCGCAGTCACCGGTAGAGGCATAACTGTTTTTTGTTTGTCACGTAGCTCAAACCGTATCTGAGGACGGGGCCTTTCATATCCGTGATTCCTTTTAAGGAGAGTTCCGGTCTTGTCACGGGTATTTAGCCTGCCTGCCGCCCAAATTAGGCTTTCGTTTGCCTTTTCCTGCAAAATCAAGTGAGTGATAAAGTCATAAAAATTCAAGGCAAGCAAGTTCAATATATGTATTAAATTTATGCTTGTATTATAATAATCCAGAAATTCTTACCTTTGTTTAGCAAAGCAACCAACAACTGGGTACTTGGGTGTGAGGGGACGATCCTCATCGCCACCGTCACCGCCGTGGGACCGGGCAACATCTGCTGACATCTGTACAAGTACAATTAGCATAACATATAGAAATTCATGAACAAAATAATATAAGCATGCACAAATCCAAATACATACATATACAAATAAATATTAACATACATTAAACATAACCTATTAAAAATTAATGACAAAAATAATATAAGCATGCACACATCAAATACATACATAACCCAAATAAACATACACATTTTAAACAATCCACAACATTTTTCATTCATTCATCAAAAATACAATATTTTTTTGCAAGTTACAACTCAAGATCAATCTTCTTCTTCACTAGAATAAACTTTGTCAACACCATCATCATCAACATTGATGAGGTCTTCATCATCAGAATCTGCTAAATCATGAGGAAGGGCGTCTTCATCATCAGTAATATCATCGTCTTGGTCAACAACATCAATGATATCTGGCGGTGCGTCAACCTCCGTTGATTGACCATCTATATGCAAGGTCGCATTATCCAAGTCATTCAAACTAGTAGAAAGTGGGAGATCAGATGAGTTGTCAAAATGTATAATATCAGGATCGTCCTCTACCACGATAACACCCCCGTCGGAAAACTTTTTATGATTAACATGTTCGACCGACCTTTCCAGTGGGGTTTGGCCTTATCTTCAGGAGAAGACTTGTTTTGACTTGTAGTTACGAGAATGTATGATCTTCTTAAACGCCTCACCTCTTGTGTCGATTTGTGTCATGTTGTTTCTAAGGACAAGACGTTTGACTTTACGTCCTTGGTTGCGAGTGTCGAACCACTTAACTCGGAACAACACAACTTTGAACAACAAATACTTAAACTCGAGGATTTCTTAAAGCTGACCATAATACATTTCTTCGTCAGGGCCAGGCGAACAAATGCCGCTGTTTTGAGTTGTGCGACGTTCATCGCGGCTGTGCACGACATACCTCACACCGTCGACTACGCAAGAGTTTATTGAGATTGGAGTCCATGTTGGTTCCACAGCCAAAGTGAATAACTCGCTGGTTGTGCTAACCTCTGGGTCTTTGTCATTGTCTACGTGACGTTGACGGATCTATGAAGAAGATAGGATTAGATAGAGAACACAAAATATGATATTGTTATTTTTACAGTTAAGTACACAAAATAAGTCTAAGTTTACCTGCGACCCAAACCACTCGGGGAATTCTTCTTTCATGTCTTTGTTAGGAAATAAACTGAAAAACGTTCATGTATACAGAATAAATCCGTCGAAATGAATAATTTAAGAAAAAGAGTATTTCAAAAATAAAAAACGCATACCAATTGAACCCCCTAAAAAGTGTGGGACCCCCCAATTTTTTTTTATTACGTGTCGATCTCAGGACTGTTGTGAAGTACATACCATTTCACTTTCTTCAACTCTTGGGCATCAAACCGAATAACCGACCGTAAACCAATCGATTTACATACCGATCGGAACACCTGAAACTGACACGTTGGGGGAGGGGGATCCACATTACGGTCGGGACGATTAAATTTCGTGGTAACATCCCGAAAATAATGAGAACTGAAAGTCAATGCTTCTTCTGCAACATAACCCTCCGCAATCGAACCTTCCGGCTTAGCTTTATTTCGTACATAACCTTTTAGCTTCTTCATGTATCTTTCAAATGGATACATCCACCGGGGGCGAATAGGCCCGCCTTCAAGAGCCTCTAGAGGTAAATGGATAACCAAGTGAACCATAATGTCAAAGAGAGCAGGAGGATATATGAGCTCAAGATCGCACAGAATATCGACCACCTTGATCTGAGCTTTCAACATGTCATCCTCCATCAAAGTTGTAGAGCAGATTTGCTTAAACAAGGAACATAGCTCGATTATTGGTTTTGCAATCTTATCGGGCAAGTAATTTTGAAGTCCGTAAGGAAGTAAACGTTGCATCATTATATGACAGTCATGAGACTTCAGGCCCGTTATATTGGTATCATTATCGGTCACTTTGTGCTTGAAGCATGATCCGAACCCATCTGGTAGTTTAACTCCTTTGATGAACTGACAAAAACTTTTTTCAGTTCTCTGGTGTGAAAGAATATGCAGCCTGAGGCTTCAAGCACTTTCCGTTTTTGGTTTAGCCGAGCCACAAGCCACTTCAAATGCCCAACCTTTGCAAGTCTTGTCTTGCCTTGGCGGTGTCTTTAGATTTGTCATTCATTAACAAAGTGTTCAAGATGGCCTCCAACACATTTTTTTCGATATGCATGATGTCTAAATTGTGTCTTAGTGTAATAAAAGACCAATACTCAAGCTCGTAAAAAATAGACCGTTTAGTCCAGTTAAGCTCGACAAGAACATTGCGTTTTATCTTCACACCCCCAAAACTCGGATGTTTACCCGTCAGACGCGTTGGCAATCTATCAAGCTGAGCCATGATTTCATCCCGGCCAAATTCTTTATGAGGATCTCTGTTATCGGTTTGGCCATTTAATTCACGTGAACTCCTCTATTTATGGGGCTTCTTTAAGAATATTTTGTGGCCAACATAAGCTATTTTGATTAACATACGAACAGATCGAGTGTCTTTATTACATGTAGGGCATGCCTTGTAACCTTGCCCACTCCACCCAGACAAACTACTTCGAGCAGGAAAATCATTGATGGTCCATAAAACCATCGCTCAAAGTATCTATGTATGCATTAACATGTTATACATCAATTTTAAACACCCACCTCGTGAATTTAACTACTTCCAACCAACAACTGTATGTACAACCCATTAATGCACAACTAAACATAGAAAATAACCACAAAATAATAACAAACTTTGAGAAGTGTTTCGTTCAGGTCACTCTAACATGAAAATTATACAAAAATAGAACAGTTTAGAAACTTTGATGGTTTTAGTAATTTAAATAAAGTTTGATGTACCAAATTAGAACAGATCTCAAACTTGGTTACTATTTAATGATTTTCACCCATTATTTATTCTTTTTATTAAATAGTGTTTATGTTTAATTTTCAAAAATAAAAAATAAAAAAAATGTTGAAGTAGAAAAATCAACATCAGAGGCTACAAGTAAGTATTTAATTTATGTTTGTATGCTCTTGTATGTGATGTGGTAGAAAAATAATTGTAATGCATTAGGTATCTAATGTTATTCATATGAGTGATTTAGTCTAAAATATGTCTTGTCGTCTTTTTCAAAATAGATTGTGTTGGTATGTTCCCGTCAAAGGTTTTACATAGAGGTGATTTAGTCTAAAATGTGGCTTGACATTTTTTCCAACATTGGTTATATTTGTATGCATTTGTCTATGATTTGATAGAGTAATGCATGTAATGCATTAGGTTTCTAAGGTTTTTCATAGGTGTCATTTTTTTTCTTAAATCCGTTGTGTTTGTATGCTCTTCTCTGTGATGTGGTAGAGTAATGCCTGTAATGCAGTAGGTTTCTAAGGTTTTTCATAAAGGTTATTTAGTCTAAAATGTGCCTTGTCATTTTTTTCAAAATTGGTTATGTTTGTATGCTATTATCTGTGATATGGTAAAGTAATAACTGTAATGCATTAGGTTTCTAAGGTTTTCCATAGAGGTTATTTAGTCTATAATGTGGCTTGTAGTTTTTTCTGAAATTGGTTATGTTTGTATGCTATTATCTGTGATGTGGTAAAGTAATGTGTGTAATGCAGTAGGTTTCTAAGCTTTTCCATAGAGGTGATTTAGTCTAAAATATGTCATGTCATTTTTTTTGATATATGAGTTGTGTTTGTATAATGTAGTTGGATAATAACATTGATGCAATAGGTTCGTATTTGTGGCTTATAAGATTCGATCAGGTCACGTATAGGGTGTTTGATATGTAGAAAAGTGTTGGTATGTGTATTTTTATGCATAATGCAGTTGGTTTACGACATTGATGTAATAGGAACTTATGTGTTGCTTATATGGTTTGATTAGGTCACACGTAGGGTTATTTACATCTTAAAAGGTGTTTGTATGTATAATGCGGTTGGTTAATAACATTGATGCAGTAGGTTCTTATTTGTGGCTTATAAGATTCAATTAGATCACGTATAGGGTGTTAGACATGTGGAAAAGTGTTGGTATGTGTATTTCTATGCATAATGCAGTTGGTTTACAACATTGATGCAGTAGGAACTTATGTGTGGCTTATATGGTTTGATTAAGTCACGCGTAGGGTTATCTACATATCAGAAGGTGTTTGTATGTATAATGTGGTTGTCTAATAACATTGATGCAGTAGGTTCTTATTTGTCGCTTATAAGATTTGATCAGATCACGAATAGGGTGTTTGACATGTGAAAAAGTGTTGGTATGTGTATTTCTATGCATAACGCAGTTGGTTTACGACATTGATGCAGTAGGAACTTATGTGTGGCTTTTATGGTTTGATTAGGTCACGTGTAGGGTTATTTACATCTTAAAAGGTATTTGTATGTATAATGCGGTTGGCTTATAACATTGATGCAATAGGTTCTTATTTATGGCTTGTATGATTCGATCTGATCACGTATATGGTTTGACATGTGGAAAAGGGTTGGTATGTGTATTTCTATGCATAATGCAGTTGGTTTACAACATTGATGCAGTAAGACCTTATGTG
Organism: Tanacetum coccineum; assembly: GCA_026074375.1. Lineage (NCBI taxonomy): Eukaryota > Viridiplantae > Streptophyta > Magnoliopsida > Asterales > Asteraceae > Tanacetum > Tanacetum coccineum. The sequence continues at coordinate 34,087 of BQNB010001130.1, forward strand.
TGGCTTATATGGTTTGATTAGGTCACGCATAGGGTTATTTACATCTCAAAAGGTGTTTGTATGTATAATGTAGTTGGCTAATAACATTGATGCAGTAGGTTCTTATTTGTGGCTTATCAGATTCAATCAGGTCATGTATAGGGTGTTTCACATGTGAAAAAGTGTTGGTATGTGTATTTCTATGCATAATGAAGTTGGTTTATGAAATTGACGTACTAGCAACTTATGTGTGGCTTATATGGTTTGATTAGGTCACACGTAGGGTTATTTACATCTCAAACAGTGTTGTATGTATAATGCGGTTGGCTTATAACATTAATGCAATAGGTTCTTATTTGTGGCTTATAAGATTCAATCAGATCACGTATAGGGTTTTTGACATGTGGAAAAGTGTTGGTGTGTGTATTTTTATGCATAATGCAATTGGTTTACGACATTGATGCAGTAGGAACTTATGTGTGGCTTATATGGTTTGATTAGGTCAAGCGTAGGGTTATTTACATCTCAAAAGGTGTTTGTATGTATAATGCGGTTGGTGTACGATTTGGGTCGTGTGGTGTCCTTTGATGTATGGTTATATCAGTAAATGGGTTAACTGATTCTGTTCCGATACCAAATTCTACTAGTTACTCAGCGTGTCTGACATTCCCATTTTAACACCTATAATAGAAAAATATAAATGGAAAAATTCTATATAATTAACTATAGTTCATAGCAATAAGAACTTATGCTTAGACTTCTTGTATCAGTACACTAGTAACAAAACCTCTTATCCTGTGACATCAGGTTATTATTTAAAGGTCATTAAAAAGAATGCAAACCTGCAACAAGCATGCATATAGATGCGCGAGATATGTTACATCGGTTTGCTACCAGAGATGTCATTCTATTGGACAAAATAGTACACAGAGATGTCCAGTCTTCCTTGTAATAGATGAGGCATGAAGAACTAGTGCAGCTTGACTTCAGATCAGATGTGACCACATTAAGGAAGGTTTCATTCCAGTTATAATAATCATCAGACCACTTCCAGTCAATCTTGTTGCTAGCGTTGGTGCTTCCGCCTCCAACCCAGCATTCGCTACTATCTGTCGCTTTACTACACATGTCTTGGAGGAAGCTGAGTTTTGCCAATGATGTTAATGCTTCAAGGTGGCCATGGTTACTTCTGCAGCTGGTTTCTAATTCATTCCAGGACTATAAGTTTCCGGTATATTTGAAACATATTGCCAATGATGGTCTGCTAAAAATTTTGGTTTGTTGATCTTATGATATGCAAATTTTGGTTTGCTGATCTTTGGTCTGCTCAAAGTGAGGTTATCAGAAATCCAGCTACTCCTCTTGTTGGTTCATCTTCCTCCCGAGGACCAAGCATGTTAATGCCTGATATTATCAAGGTAAATGATAGGAATCCTAGAAACATTCCATATGCCTACCAAATAGAACAAAGAACCCAAGGGTGTACATGAAAAGAGTAAAAATGCTTGTGATTCACCCTGCATTATCTTATAATTTAGCTTATTTTTTATGCCTATAAGTCCAAAGGTGCTGCGGTTAATCTATTGTTTATGGATCATTTTGGTTACTATGTTTCTTGAATTTATGCAGGTGGTTCGATATCATTCCCTGGTGATAGATCCGATATCACTTCCAAAGGAACTTATACCTTTATCATGGACATGTTCCACTGAGATCTGTTCTCTGTGTGAGTAAAAGTCAAACCATGATGCTTATGATAATTAACTTGACCAAGACACCTATCATACTTCCTTATCTAAAGAGTTCAAGAATGGAGCTCCTTGACATTGAAATTGTGCTGATGGTATGCCAGATAGTACAGTTCTAATGGGCATAATGCATGCCACAAAACCTCATTATGGTTCGCAGGTGCGCCTTGATATTTATGTGCATTATGAGTCCTAAACTTTTGTTTAAGTGGGAGTAAATGTCACGCAAGTTTGCAAAAGGAGTAAGCAGGTATGAAACTGATTATTAAACCCTTACAAGAGTGTCTGGCATCATGTTTTGAAAGTGGTTTTTCTGATTAGTAAATTATCAGTTTCTAGTGTTTTGAAATGGTTAACCTGGTTCTGATTGGGGTAAAATTATTAGTTTAAAAGAAGGTTCAACAAAAAGTGAATGGGACTCTTTGATTATTTACGAGTCATTTTACATGTAAATTCTCAACAAATTGAGTTTTCCAAAAACTTAAAGAGTTTATCTTTTGGATATCAGAAGCACATCAAATACACAACGCCAAAAAGCCCCTAAATAGCCAAATAATCAGAAGCAGAACATATTTATCCAAACTAAAAGCTCACTATTACTGATGTATATGTGCATTGCAAGCTTAATAAAAATTACCCCTGTAACTGCAGTTTCATTGAGATAACTGAATATTTTTTGGGCAGGAAAGATTCTTGGTCTAATCATGGAATGAAGTTACAGTGTAAAGGTAAACTACCCGTATAAATGAACTATTCACTCAAACTAAGTATTGATGCTATATATGTTTGCATTACTTTAGATGCGACTTTCGGTCAGTCTAGTGGCTTTGGATATATGTCTTGTGTCATATGATGTGTTTTAGCACTGAGTAGTAAGCAAAAAGTAGATGTAAAATAGGAGATAGTTCATTTGCTTATATTTGAAGGATTTTAAGTTAGAGTTGATTGTCTAAAGATCGCTCTAGTTTTATCCCAATAAAGTCACAGCTAAAGTAAGCCAGCCCCGATATTGTAAATGGTCAAATGGATGAGGTTTTTCTTGTTCAGCGAGCCTTTAACTTATATATATATACGGCCTACCGGTGTATCCTCGTGACTTATTCCAAACTCTGTCACTAGCCAACCTCAAAATGTTTACCTAGTGAGGTTCGATCCTGAGACCCGATCTATGTGAGGAACTTCAGCCCCATATATCCTGAGACCTCTTGTGAGGAACTCAGCTCCCAATATTGAAAGCTGCTATATTTTGCCCCAAAATTAATGAAACGTTTAATGCTAGACTTTGGAATTGATTTCATTATCTTGTTACACAGACCTATATGTAGTATTAGTTAATTTTGGATGATGAGATAGCTGCAGCAATAGTAATCGTGATTGTATGCTTATTTTAAGCTCGTTTTACATGTTAATTCTTTGGAATGGCAATATGCATGTGGGAAACAGAAGCTGGCAGTTTAATGACAACCTTAGAAGTAGTTATTTATCAATTCTTAATACAAACCATGTCACCTTGTACAAGATGGTCAACTCTTCAAGTCTAACCAATGGTGTCAAGTTTTGGAGGTTACAATGCAGGAAAATTGAAAATTTATCTTGTTAAGTTGGTGGGAAAAAAATCTCTTCGTCAAATTCTTTGGAGGTGAGAAGGCTGGAAACACCTTTTAACTGGATAGCTCCTCTACTAAAAAGGTATATCTCTTGCTTCTAAACTATGGTTATCCTTACTGGTAGCTTCATGTGTTTTGATCAAATAAATGAATTATGAAAAAGAAACCTGAATATATATAGCGAATTGAGTGAATACATAAACTAGTTGCCTTTTACACAAACTGAGTTCTATTTAAGTTACAAAGATGGTTGTATTATTGGATAAGAGATGCCATAGTTTATTGCGTTGTTCAGACTATTGTCCCCTTAAGTCACTATGATGCAGTATGTATTCAGATGGCGCATATAAGGATGACTTAGGTGAAACATGGGTTGCTTCATGTGTGTAGTCTGTACGGTGATAGATTAGTCGTTCTGATGTCACTTATAATGATGCGTTAAGCTTAGCGTAGGTTCTATTATGTGCGTAAATGTATTTGTGCTTGGTTTTTTGTGTGTGCACTTGAATTAAAACTGAGATGTGGTAGGTGATTGTTTGCTTGGTTACTTGATATTGATTGTGGCATATTTTTAATGAGGCATATGGAAACTTACATAGGTTGTGGTATTTTTTTTAACAGGCGAAGAACGACATCTTAGGTCAAAAAGGACAAATCAAGCTGCTGCGCGTTAAGTATTTAGCAAAAATCATTCTTATCAAATTTAATCAATAAAAGGAAAAGATGTAAGAATATGCGTACGTGAAGCTGCATCCAAGGAATTCTAAACTCCGAACTGATGATAAATACCAAATGAATGATTGCTTGTTGCAAAATAATATTGAATGCTTCTCAAAAGTCACTGGATGATGCTTGTGGATGCTTAACAATTTTACTTTAGTTTATATTCTTATATTTGTTTAAATGAAATTTATAACTCTAATACTTTTGATTCACTTCTTAGTACTTTACTTCTTAAATATTTCTAATATGAGAATGTTTTAATGTTTAAACTACTGAATCAAAGTATTAAGAGTATGATGTATTTAATACTTAAACTATGATGCACTGGAGAAGAGCATTGTGATGCAGTAGTGGTGATGTAGTAACAATATAGCTATAATGCACTGAATATAAACACAAACATTGTATGCACTACATGTAAACACTGTGATGCACTGAAAATGACACTGTGATGCAGTAGCAATTTTACTATGATCAATGGAGATTAACCCAAAATATACAATGAGATGTTTTAGAAGAGAATGATACAATAGAAAATAACATTGTGATGCAATATCATCTAACATTAGTGCACTACATATAAATACTATGATGCACTAAAAGAATAACCACAGAATGTTATCATACTGATTTTACTGCATCACTATGTTACTCTACTACATCACAATGTTAATCTACTAGATCACAATGTTATACATACTTCTACTTCTCAATGTTATCATGTTGTTGCATCAAAATAATACTTAACTTGATCATTATGTTATTCAACTACATCACATTATATACTTCACTACACTACAATGTAAATTTTACTGCATTACATTGTATATTAGACTGCATCACATTGCATGATCTACTGCATCACAATGAAAATTTTACTATATCAAAATGTACATTTTAGTGCATCATAATACACTAAACAAATAACTTAATGTAATAACTATTATGCAAGAACACAAAGGTACTGAATATATTTCCCAAAATTAGGATATTATTATATTGATGTTTGGTAAAAAATGCTATACATATTAGAACCGAAAAAATGTCTTGTAAGTAACGTTTTGATATCAATACAATACATATTGCGTAAAAAAAGAATACTGAAATAATGCTTTTAAGGTTTATGAGTAGATCCTTTACACCAACTCTTGTCGCTCTTGTGGCCTTTATTAGTTGCTTGCTTTGGGAGAACCAGGAGATGGTTTTGGGTCCAAGAAGGAATCAAAATCGAAGGAGATACGATGTATTTTGTTAGCGCATTACGGTTAAAAAAGTAAGTACATCTCAGTTAAAAAAGATATTGCATTACAATGTATTTGCTAATGCATTACAGTTAATAATGTAACAACCGGTGCATCATAATGTATATATCAAGTGAACCACAATGTAGATGGTAATGCATTAAAATGTATATTTTACTCCATCATAATACACTAAACAAATAAAATAATACAATGAAACACTAGATAATATATATAGATATTTGGTAATAAATGCTATACATTTAGAACCAAAAACAAGTCTCTTAAGTAATGCTTTGATATCTATATATCTAAACACTACTTATTGCGCATTTAAAAAAGAATATTGAAACAATGCTTTTAAGCTTTATGAGTACATCCTCTAAGGCCATCTCTTCTCGCTCTTGTCTGGTTGCTTGCTTTTCTTTGATGGTGGCAATTTCAATGAATATGTGTAGGAATTATGGCCTTCTTTTTCTCCACATACATTACACCTCCTCCTCTTATTACTTTAGTGCATCATTATGTTATTCTACTGCATTACAATGTATATTTTACTGCATCAAAATTTATATTCTACTACATCACGATACAGTAAACAAAATAACATAAAAGCAATAAATTAAATTATTTTAAATGAACAGAAAGATATTGAAAATACTAGTGCATCAAAGTGCATAGAACTGGTTCATCATAGTGCATACAACTGGCTCATCATAGGGTATGAGGTGTGCCAACCACTTGTAGTCATCAAGTTCAAACTCAATGATCATAAATTCCAACACTCTCTCAAATTCTTCAGGCGGTCCACACTATATCACATCTTTTGAAATCTGTTTTATTACATATTACAACCCAACCTGCAAAAATAGAGCATTATTGTTACTAGTGCATCACAATGATAAATAGACTACATCAATTTCTACAAACAGTGCAATATAGGCATAAAATAACTGCATCAACATTTATAATCCATTGCCTCATAGTCCATTAAGTATTATACAGTCAACTTATAAAAAAATACCTTTACAAGAAAATTTTGCATGATATTAAAGCGCATCGAAACAAATAATAAACAAAACTAAGAATATACATTACTAAGCCACTAAACAGCTCCACCAACAATGACAATGGCACCCTCAAGCACCTTACTACTTGGATCATTTTTCCCAAACTTAAAATCCAAACTAGTCATGAATCATAAGTTATCTACATTCATTTCTCATTCTTAGTGAAACCATATGTTGAGTACAAGCGATAAAATGCAACCACTTGCACAAGAAAAAAGGTGAAACATAACTGCAAACGAAACTCTGGTACTAACAAATGGAATAAATTCCTCGAAATTCCTCTAAAGTGTGCAATTTAACATTAGCTAAAAGTCTTGTAAGTTTACTAAGCGTTTCACGAGTAGATAATGTTGTAATGACAAAGGGGCAAAGGTATTGAAAGAAGCAGAAGCATGTGCAAAGAAGAAAAAAACAAAGACTTCCAAAATTCTTAGAGATAATGTTGTCAAAGTGGATCAAGATTTGCATCAAAAGTTCATCGACAACGTATTGAAGTTAATTGAATGATCAACAATAAGTACTTTGCTTATGAACACTTTTAGTTTCAAATATGATGGATTTAAGTATTTTTCTTTTGGATGTTTAAAGTCTTCTAGTTATTGCGTTAACTGTCAATGTTTGATAAGTTCTTTTACTTGTATTTAATGTCTGTTGGAAACTAAGTACTTTTCTATTTAATGACTAGTCATTTTTTAGTACTTAAAAAGTCAGTACATCTATATTAAAAAGTTACTGCATCACAATGTATTTGTAAGTGCATTACAGTTAAAAAAGTTAATACATCAGAGTTAAAAAGTTACTGCATCACAATGTATTTTGTTAATGCATTACAGTTAAAAAAGTTAGTACATCTCTCTTAAAAAACAGAAGTTAGTACATCTAAGTTAAAAATTTATTGTTACTTAAAAAGTTATTACATCTCTGTCAAAAAAGTTACTGAATCACAATGTATTTTTATCGTGCATAACTCTATTGCATCACTCTGTACAAAAAAACCGATGCAATAGATTTAACACTATGATGTACTAAAAAATATTCAACTAAAAATAGATACTATAACTGTAGGCAACATGACTTCATTAAAGGTGTTGTAGGATAAAACACTACTTTCCGTTATCAAGAACCAAACAAAGAGATCAAGGAATAAGCTTATTTAGGTACGGTAACTTACGAAAATGAAAAACACCTTATTTCTTGAAAACTTACCTTCTGCCAGTTATTTCTGTACCAACAGCACATAAAACATCATACATTTGTGTCATCTCTTTGGATGTGATTTAAATGTTGAACCATAACATGGTCCTCTTTCAACTTTGGACCATACTCTAGAGAAAAGGATAACTTAGAGACTTTGCAAACCTGACCGAAGTTACTAGAATACAAAAAATGTTAGAAAAGAAAATTTCAAGATCAAAATCATAAACGTAAGCTACTCCGGTTTATTGAAGAACCGAGCGAAATTCTACGTTAAGCATCGACGTTTATATTTTCAAAATGCCGTAGATTTAATTTTGTTGCATACGTTTTTATTTTTCGTGTCTTGTACTATTTTTACTTTTTACAAAAACGACTACAAATCGTACATTTTTAAATATCGGACTTTGAAAATACCCGCATTTACACAATTAAGGGAAGTATAGCAACTCACCGCCACCTAATATTAAACCCATACATAGGGGCGCAAAATCAAACAGGGATCACATGTTCCCTTTGTAAGCCTTGTTTTGCCTCAATTATACACTTGGCATTTTACGTCCAAGCATACATAAGCGCATTTTGACCAAAATAAACCACACTCACTACAAACCCTTGCTTGCTGAAAAAGAGAAACAAACACCAAGAACCTCTTCCCACTTTCCCCTCCTTTTGCGTGAACACAACCACACCATAACACCAACTTCCATACCATTTGTATAGTATCACAAATAACCAACTAGTTAAAATGACAACCTAGTATATACCCTTGTATTTTGGAAGGTGATTTCTGGAAGAGGTTTTTATAAGTAGATTATATACAAGTTGGGGCTGAGATTATACAAGTTTTTATATAAAGTCTTATTGGGTAAATAAAATAGTGGTCAAAAATTATTTTGGGTGAAGATCAAGTTTGAAGATTAAAGTCTTGTATATTTTTTATCATTAGATCATCATCTTCATTTTTATTGTGGTAAAATCTCATGAGTTTTGTTTATGTTTCATTTTGATTTTCAAATATATATGTATATGTATGATGTATGACGATCAAGTAATAAAAGTGGCCATACATGTATAGATCTAGGTTAATTATAGCTAAAATAGTCATCTAAAACAAGTGAAAAGATCATCAAAATTATGATCTGTAATGAACAGTAGATTCTTTAAAACTCAGTAGGTTTGAGGATTGATTTGATGACATGAGGTCATAGATAAATCTCTTATGTACATTGGGAAAATTGGATGATTCCAAGAAAGTAAAGTAATGTAGTAAGATCATGCGCGCAAAACACTAAAACTAGTCAAATATGGACCAGCGGCCTGTACAGATTGGGTTAAAAAAAGTCATATTTACGGACTGAGCCAATTAAAAGTGAGAATACTATGTGGTCTGTAGATAAAGTCAAGTAGATCTATGAATAACCGCTGAGATAGTCAACCAACTCTTGTACGGGTTCGCGTAAATGGCGTTAAAAATGGTGAAAGTGAAATTTCAGTCCGAAATTCGTAAACATGTCTTTATGTATAAAAGTAACACTATGTCTGCATGTACCTACTAAATGATGTACTAAATGAGTTTGAATCTGTAAGTGGACTTAAAATATTAAGCCATCGCATTTAAATATATAAATTATACCATTTACGGTTTATAAATTACGACTATTTTCGTAAACAAAAGTATACAAAATTTACTACTACCCGAACACTATTATATATGTGAAAGACGATTTTTGTAAACTAAAGCCGAGGTGTAATGATACCTCTTCTTGGGAGTTTTAAAAGGCTAACAAACTGATAATAAAAGTATCCCGACCCCCGAGAACCCGAAAACTTACAATAATAGTCGTTTATGAGCTAAAATGGACCCATAAGGCTTAATGGACCACTAGGCCCAATGTAACAAATTAGATTCTATGGACTTAGCTTTAGGCCCAATTCACTTGGACCTTACTAATGGGCTAGGACCTGGTCTTTGAGTGATAATGTCAACTTAATAACTTAATGGGCTTGCTTAATGGGCCTATTGGGCTTTTTGGACTAATTTGGACAATACTAGTAAAAATAACAAATAAAAACAAGTTAAAAACCTAGAAAACTTTAAGTGTGATATAAATGTGTTGCAAGAGCATGATCATCATATGAACTACATGTATACATATACTTATTTAATTTATGAGTTTTCGAAGTTTTTATAGGTCTTGGTTGATTGACGCGCCTACTTCTGAAGTTTTTATTCATCGATTATTCTTCATCACGTCTCATCAATGAGTGCAGTTCATAGCCTCGCAATTTTTTTCACTTTAATTGTCTTTATAAAAGACCCGTTGAGGGAGATTACATGCTGTTTTTAATAATAGAACACAAGGGAGATTTTATTGCTAGTTGCCTGATTATTATTATAAGTTAGTTAACTCGCTAGATAAAGACTGCGCGAAATTAGAATTGTTAACTACGAGGAAATGGTAGACGTTATACATGATATAGTATTATTTGGTGGCTGCCACCTAAATCGCTGACGAACTGGCTTATCGTATAAGTGTCGGAATTGACACAAGGATGCGTTTATAGGAATAATATGCATCGTAGCGAGAGGTGTATTGGTAGCCATACCTTGTGGGGAACCAAAATTAATGAGTTGGTAACATTCCATGTAAGGAGGCTTATAAATAATCCCTGGATATATCTTTGTCTTGGCCTACATCGTTATTTCTCGTGATGAATATTGAGAAATGATACTTGTGTTCGAAAATTTTATTGTTTATCTTTATATAAAACTATCTCTTTATGGATTACTCAACATTATTGTTGACGTTTTATATGATTTATCTCAGGTCCTTGAAGGTAATTCGGCGATAGAGAATTTGGTTGTCGCTTATGGAAACCTAAATGTTTTGAAGGCCCATTAAATAAAAGGCATTCGAAGATGATTTGCAAAAATATTGTATGAATTATGAAACAATTTGGGACCTATGATGTAAACTTTATTTCGAATGACTGTATTTAAATCTAACGTCTCTTTTTCGAGTCGTTTTCTTATGATTGCTCGTTAGTTATATTATGAGTAAGCACCCATATACCCTTCCGCTAAGATGAGATAAAAATGGGGGTGTTACAGATTGGTATAGTGCTTATGTTATAGAGACAAAAAGAACTTCTCAAAAAAAAAGATGATACGATATGGTATTTTTGATAATATTTTAACTATAACTAGTACAAGCGAAATATCCCGGATTTTCCAATAGGACCAAGACAATGAGAAGGATTTAATTTATCGATATAATACTATGCGAAACAATTATCATATATGGTATAGATGAAGTTTCATTTATTGAATATAAATGGCTAATTATTGTAATTATTTTCTTACCAATACGAGTATATTTATACGACGAAGATTGTCATGGAGAACAATACTCATCTTTGTATTTAAATGTGCGATCGAAGCTATTCCCGAAGTGAACCCAGTTGTTCCCGAGCCGAACCAAGTTGTGAATATCCATGATCCCAACGAAATGATTGACATTCCCGACGATATTGATTTGGTTGATTAAGACAATAAAGTCCTGAAGAAGATCCTGAGAAGATCCCGATGAGGGAACGAGGAATGATGTTGAGATGAGCTAGAACAATGCTTGCTGTGTGCTTTATTTCCTTATGGATGTGGAGGGTGACAAAACCCCGCCACCTGGAGATGTGTCATCTGATTCTGAGTCAGAGGAAGAGGAGGTTGATGTTGCACCCGAGGTTGATGTTGCACCCAAGTTATGTTCACCGACGGCTACTGCTGGCGGAATATTACCCAAATGCCTTATGCCACTGTACCTTCCACAAGAGGTCTATTTGACGGTGGCAGATTCATCTTCTGATCGTGACTCATCTCAGGTTGCTATGGATTAAGCACAGTGGGCCTCTAAGGCAATGATTGGAGGCATACGTGCACTAAGCTATGTGTCATGGAGGCTGGTTGGGATACATGTGTCATAACTGAGGATTGGATCTTCTCAAGTCCAAGAATAAAATTGGGACGAAAAGAAAGGGAGATAATTATCCTTCACTGATTTGGAGAATGTCGAGCGTGCTTTGGGTAATGTTCTCGAGAGGATGTCGGTATTGGAGAGTGGGGAGAATTTCACATTTAAGAAAAGGTTGGCTAAGACTAAGACTAAGTTGGAGTGGGCTCGTATGGAGCGTGACATGGCTGAGAGGAGGTTGCATGTGTCTCAAGGTAGGGTATCAAGAGATTGCTACATGGTGATGGTTAGTATTTTGGGTTGTGTTCCTAAGCCGCCATCTGATGATGAGGATACTGAGCGTCCGAGAAAGAAATCAAAGAACTCTCCTCCTAGTGGGACCGAGAGCCTTCTGAGTCACATGGATCACCTAGTGACTCTTAGTAGATTAATTTATCATTTGTAGTATCTTTTGTAAATCACTAACTAAACTGAGATATCAGTTAGTAGAACTAGTCCTTGGAGTTGTATAGCATTAGATGGTGACATGTAATGTGTGACGATACAGCTTGTGACTCGTTTGTGATTAATGAAATGACTATCTTTTGATTTCTAAATTCTACGTGTGTCGTTGTTATCTTTCTTTTCTTGTTTCTTTTAACTGTTCCTATAAATTGTTTGATGCAATAATTGAATGAATACTCATTATGATTTGAATTGTGTTGTAATTTCTTCTCTTCGTATTCTCAATCGCCATCGATATCATGGATCTCATGACGATTTTGTCTAAACTCTTTTCCTATCAGATTGTAATCGTTCCACCCATTCATTTTGTGAACCACTCTTGACTACTCTCATGCAAACCACTTATTGTTTTATAAGTTAATATAATATCACCTGAGAAAAATTTAAATTTCCATCATTTTACGAGTTATTTTAATTGAGACTTATAAATAGTCGTTATCACAATAAAGTTGTTTATTAAACATCTTGTAAATTAAATTACTTTCATACTATGAACGGTCCTGTAAAATCATTTTTGATTTCCATCTTATAATTAAGCATGGTTATACATTTAAATATAATAACACTAAGCATTGCATTGCTATTCCTAAATTATACATAGTCGTGCACCTACGTATAATTTAGAAGGGGCCATGCAAGGCTGAATAGTAGTCACCGTAAGATTTTGAAAAGGTCAACTTTTAACCGTAATTCTGAAGAAAAAAAAATTGGCTTGCAAGTATTACAAGTTAGGGACATCTACATATGTGCCCTTATCCTTTTCCCAATCGAATTAACCATCTGTGGATGCGGTCTTACTTGACAATTGTTATTCTACCTCTTATTTCCTTTCTTTTCATCATGAAATTCTTTGGACACTTATCCAAATTATCGACTACTGATACCCGACTTGAAGTTTTGACGTTTCTATCCTTTCTTTTCGACTAATCCTCCTTTGAGTAACGTGGGTAAAGATCCGAGATGCCTTCGGATGTGAATAACGAATTATGAAAGTATGGGGTTTATGCATACCCATCATGGTATGCGTCTCTCTTTTGACTCGAAATTCGCCCGTGTGAATCACGCGTTGACTTCGCTCTTCAATTGCTAACTCTGTCTCTTGATTCCCTTGATTCGAGAAAGGTTGTGAGTTATTCCTAGCTCAAGTAAATCAGAAGGAATTGAAGGAGAAGCTATTGGGAGACGTTCTTGTTATTCGAGACTCTCCCGAGGTATTTCCCGAAGAATTACCGGGACTTCCGCCACCAAGGCAAGTTGAATTCCGTATTGATCTTATTCCCGGTGCTGCACCAGTGGCCCGTGCGCCATATCGTTTAGCACCATCCGAAATGAAGGAGTTGTCCAAGCAACTGCAAGAGTTGTTGGAGAAAGGTTTTATTCGATCGAGCTCGTCACCGTGGGGAGCTCCGGTATTGTTTGTGAAGAAGAAGGATGGATCGTTCCGAATATGCATTGATTATCGAGAACTAAACAAGTTGACGATCAAGAATCGATATCCATTACCGAGGATTGATGACTTATTTGATCAGCTGCAAGGTTCTAGTGTTTATTCGAAGATTGATTTACGTTTTGGTTATCATCAACTTCATATCCGCGAGGAAGACATTCCAATTACAGCGTTTAGAACTCGTTATGGACATTATGAGTTTCAAGTAATGCCTTTTGGACTGACTAATGCACCTGCAGTATTCATGGATTTGATGAATCGCGTGTGCAAGCCGTATCTTGATAAGTTCGTGATTGTATTCATTGATGACATTCTGATTTATTCCAAAAATAAAGAAGAACATGGTGAACATTTGAAGACTATCTTGAATTTGCTAAGGAGCGAAAAGTTGTACGCTAAGTTTTCGAAATGTGATTTTTGGCTTGATTCCGTGCAATTCCTTGGCCATGTGATTGATAGTAGTGGAGTTCATGTTGATCCTGCGAAGATCGAAGCCATTAAAAATTGGGCTGCACCGACTACACCAACGGAAGTGCGACAATTTTTGGGTTTGGCAGGTTATTATCGAAGGTTTATTAAGGAGTTTTCTCTAATATCCAAACCATTAACTAAACTCACTCAAAAAAATAAGCCGTATGTGTGGGGCGACGACGAAGAGGAGGCATTTCAAACATTGAAGCGGAAATTGTGCAGTGTGCCAATATTATCACTACCCGAAGGAAGTGAAGACTTTGTTGTGTATTGTGATGCATCCCTTAAAGGATTTGGAGCTGTGTTGATTCAACGAGAAAAGGTGATTGCGTGCGCCTCTAGGCAACTTAGAAAGAATGAAGAAAATTATACGATCCATGACTTGGAATTGGGAGCGGTGGTTTTTGCTCTTCGACTATGGAGACATTATTTGTACTGCACTAAGTGTACGGTTTACACCGATCACAAAAGTCTACAATATATTTTGGATCAGAAAGAGCTAAATATGAGGCAACGTAGATGGATTGAACTTCTGAGTGATTACGATTGTGTTATCCGTTATCACCCGGGAAAAGTGAATGTTGTCGCTGATGCGTTGAGCAGGAAGGATAGGGAACCGATTCGAGTGCATGATTTAGTGGTGACGGTACATAACAATTTACCCGAACAAATTCAAAATGCACAAGTTAAAGCGTGCAAGGAGGAAAATATTGGTGCCGAAGGATTTCGTGGCGAAGGGGAGTCATTTGAAGTTAGATCCGATGGTACGAAATGTCTGAAAGGACGAGTATGGTTACCATTATTTGGAGGATTGAGAGGCCTAATCATGTTGGAATCTTATAAATCAAAATATTCCATTCATCCTGGATCGAATAAAATGTACCATGATTTGAGGAAGTTATATTGGTGGCCGAATATGAAAGCGGACATTGCGACATATGTCAGTAAGTGCTTGACATGTGCTAAAGTCAAGGCTGAACACCAAAAGCCGTCAGGATTACTTTAGCAACTTGAAATCCCTATTTGGAAGTAGGAGAGAATTACAATGGATTTCATTATAAAGCTTCCAAGAACACCATCTGGATATGATTCAATTTGGGTCATCGTTGACCGATTGACTAAATCTGCTCACTTTATTCCAATGAATGAAAAGTATAAAATGGAGAGGCTTACTCGATTGTATTTAAAAGAGATTGTTTGTAGGCACGAGGTGCCTGTGTCAATTATTTCGGACCGAGACCCTCGTTTCGCATCAAGGTTTTAGACATCACTTAAAAAGTCATTGGGGGCGAATTTAGATATGAGCACTGCTTACCATCTGAAACTGATGGTCAGAGTGAAAGAACGATACAAACATTAGAAGACATGTTGCGTGCTTGCGTGATTGACTTTGGTAGTGGTTGGGATAAGCACTCACCCTTGGCTGAATTCTCATACAATAATAGTTATCACACTAGTATTAAAGCCGCACCTTTTGAAGCTCTATACGAAAAAAAATGTAGGTCGCCTGTGTGTTGGAGTGAGGTTGGAGATGCCCAACTCATGGGACCAGAAATGATTCGCGAAACGACAGAGATGATTGTGCAAATCAAAAATCGATTATTAGCTGCTCATAGTAGAAAAAAAAGTTATGCGGATGTGAGACGTAAACCTTTGGAGTTCGAAGTGGGTGAAAAAGTTATGCTGAAAGTATCACCGTGGAAAGGTGTTGTTCGATTTGGAAAACGTGGGAAATTAAGTCCCCATTATATTGGACCATTCAAGATTTTATTAAGAGTGGGTCCAGAGACATATAAATTAGAATTACCCCGAGAGCTTTAAGGAATACACAATACATTCCATGTGTCGAATTTAAAGAAATGTTTATCAGATGAAGATCTTATCATTCCACTCGACGAAGTAAGGATCGACGAGAAGTTGTATTTCATCGAAGAACCCATTGAAATCATGGATAGAGAAGTGAAACAACTTAATCAAAGTCGGATTACTATAGTTAAAGTTTGATGGAACTCGAGTCGTGGACCGGAATATACTCGGGAACGGGAGGATCAGATGTGGAAGAAATACCCTCATCTCTTTGATTTTAATAAGAAGCGGGCGACAAGATGAATTGATCTTCAGGGACGAAGATCCCTTTTTAAGGGGAAATGCTGTGACAAACCGTCAATTTTAGGTCGTTATTTTATTCTCGAGTATTAAATATATATATATTTTTCAATTTTATGTTGAGATGTGAACTCACGTCTAACCGGGAGAATTAGGGCTTAAACTTGTAATCTACGCGACGTTTACAAGGAACCGGCAAATCCTACGTAAGGCATCGACATTATATTTCCAAAATGCCGTAGAAATATTTTTATTACGTTCGTTTTTATTTTTCGCGTCTCGAACTATTTTTACTTTTTACGAAAAACGACTACAAATCGTACCTTTGTAAATATCGGACTTTGAAAATACCCGCCTTAATAATTAGTAGGACAAGTAGTAAACTACTTATCCCACTAATCTCACCATGCAAAAGGTGACAAAACCAAAGTGGGGAGGTGTCCACTTTGTGTTTAACCTTGCACCAAAGCTATACACTTGGCATTTCTCTCTTAAACCCATATAAACTAACTTTAACCATCAACACACACGCACAAGTCATAATACACCAAACATTCTGCATATTTTCTCCCTCCCTCTCCATATTGACGCCAAACACACACACCAAAATCACCAATTCCATAAAAATTTCAAAGAACAAATAATAAGCACACTAGTAAAGATGATATCCAAGTATAACCCTTGTATTTTGGAGGTGATTCAAAGAGGTTTTCAAGGAAGATTATATACAAGTTGGGGATAAGATTATACAAGTTTTTATAAAGTCATTTGGGTAAAGAAAATAGCGGTCAAAAATTATTTTGGGTGAAGATCAAGTTTGAAGATTGAAGTCTTGTATATTTTTGATCATTAGATCATCATCTTCATTTTTATTATGGTAAAATCTCATGAGTTTTGTTTATGTTTCATTTTGATTTTCAAATGTATATGTATATGTATGATGTATGATGATCAAGTAATAAAAATGTCCATGCATGTATAGATCTAGGTTAATTATAGCTAAAATAGTCATCTAAAACAAGTGAAAAGATCATCAAAATTATGAGCTGTAATGAACAGTAGATTCTATAAAACTCAGTAGGTTTGAGAATTGATTTGATGACTTGATCTCATAGATAAATCTCTTATGTACATAGGGCAAATTGGATGATTCCAAGAAAGTAAATAATGAGTGAGATATGGTCAAAACACTAAAACTAGTCAAATCTGGACCTTGCTGTACAGATGGTATAAAAAGTCACATTTACGGACAGAGTTGGTTAAAAAGCTAAAACTCTGAGACCTAGATAAAATCATGTAGGTTCTTAATCAATTGGATAGTCAACCAACTCATTATGGTTTGTAAATGGCATCAAAAATGGTGAAAGTGAGATTTCAGTTTGAATTTGTAACTTGACCTTTATGTAGTAAATTGTTCATATGTATCAGTATACTTAAACTAAGTACAAAAATGGTTTTGGATCTGTAGAGTACACTTAAATATGAAACTAAGGATACAAATATATCAATTATACCATTTACGGATTATAAATTATGACTATTTACGTAAACATAAAAGTATACAAAATTTACTACTACCCGAACACTATACTATGTAAAGCGATTTTTGTAACTAAAACCCGAGGTGGTAGGACCCACTTCTTGGAAGTTTTAAAAGGCTAACATACTGATAATAAAAGTGTCCCGACCTCGAGAACCCGAAAAATTATAACAAGAGTCATATATAAGCTTAAATGAGCCATAAGGCCTTATTGGACCACTAGGCCCAATGAAACAAAATGGACTTATTGGACTTAGCTTTAGGCCCAATCCACTTGGACCTAACTAATGGGCTAGGACCTGGTCTTTGAGTGATAATATCAACCTAATAACTTAATGGGCTTGCTTAATGGGCCTATTGGGCTTTTTGGACTAATTTGGACAATACTAGTAAAAATGGCAAATAAAAACAAGTTAAAAACCTAGAAAACTTTAAGTGTGATATAAATGTGTTGCAAGAGCATGATCATCATATGAACTACATGTATACATATACTTATTTAATTTATGAGTTTTCGTTAATTTTTATCGACTAGAAACCTAAGACCCGTTACAATTTGTATAGGTCTTGGTTGATTGACGCGCCTACTTCCGAAGTTTTTATTCATCGATATTCTCATCCGACATCAGTAAGTGAGTTTATATCCTCGCATTTTTACACTTAATTGTTTTATAAACCCACGAGGGAGATAACATGCTTGTTTTTAAAATAGAACACAAGAGAGATTGTATGCTAGTTGCCTTGATTATTATTATAAGTTAGCGTTTAACTCGCTAGATAACAGACCCTCGGAAATCATGAATTGTTAACTACCGTAAAAAGGTAGACGCGTTCTCACATGAAATAATACTATTGGAGGCGCCACCTCTAATCCGTGACGACTTGGCCTATCGGTCAAAGTGTCGGAGATATGAACAACAGATGCATTGTTAAAGAGAATAATATCACTCTCTAGCGAGGGTGTATAGTAGGCATACCTGTTGGGAACCACCAACATAATGAATGGTAACTTCAATGTCAAGAGGCTTATAAATAATCCCCCTCCCCCCGATTATAACTTTGTTTGCCCATCGGTATAATCCTGATGAATAATTGAGAAATATACTTGTGTTCGGAAATTTTATTGTTATATATTATGAACTCTATGGAATTCACTCAACATTATTGTTGACAATTTTAGCAAATGTTTTTATCTCAGGGTCCTTGAAGGTAATTCGGCGATGGAGAATTTGGTTGTCGCTTATGAAAACCTAAATGTTTTGAAGGCCCATTAAATAAAAGTCATTCAAAGATGATTTGCAAAAATGTTGTATGAATTATGAAACAATTTGGGACCTATGAATAAACCTTTTATTTCGAATGATGTATTTAAAAACTTCCCTATTTTTCGAGTCGTTTTTCCTATGCTTGAGTTTGTTATATTATGACTATGCACCCCCAAAATGACCCTTCCGCTTAGATATATTAAAAATGGGTGTTACAGATTGGTATCAAGAGCTTAAGTTATAGAGAACAAAAGATTTTCAAAAAAAATGAACGAAAGGATTTTTGAAATCTTTTAACTATAACTGTGCAAGCGAAATCTCTGAATTACCAATGGACAAGAATGAGAAGGAATTATTTATCGATATATATATATGGAAAAATATATATGTTATAATATGAAATTTTCATTTATTTGAATATAAATGTTAATTATGTAATTATTTAATACTAATTTACGAGAATATATATACGAACGCAGATTGTCCATGACAACCCTAATCATCTAACGAGCCGAACGAAGCTAATACCCGAAGTGAACACCAGTTGTTCCCGAGGCCGAACCAAGTTGTGGATATCCAAGATCCCTATGAAATGGTTGACATCCCGACGAATATTGATTTGGTTGATATGACCATGAAGATCCTGATGAAGATCCTGAAGAAGATCCCGAAGAGGAACCCAAGGAAGAACCCGAGGAAGATGTTGAGATTGAGCTCGACAATGATGCTGAGTTATATTTCCTTATGATGTGGAGGGTGACAAAACCTCGCCATATGGAGATGTGTCATCTGATTCTGTGTCATCCATGCTGAGTCAGAGGACGAGTGGAATGAAGTAGCCACCCGAGGTTAAGTTCCACCCGAGTCGAGTTGCCTCCGAGGCGACTGTTTGGACTTCAACCCAAAAGCCCTTATCTCTGCGTGACTTTCCGAGGGCTAATATGAGGTAGGACGTGCATCTTCTGGCTCGAGACTCATCATATGTTGGTGGATAGGCACCTTGGGCTTTTGAGAAGATTTAGAGACGTCCCGTGCACAGAGCTAGACTTACGGAGGCTGAGTGATTACAAACCAAATGAGATTGCTCTCTCAAATTCTAAAATAAAATTGGGGAAAAAGAAAGGGCGTTACTTAATCAGATTTGGAGAATGTCGAGGTACTTAGGGTAATGTTCTCGAAGGTGTCCGGTATTGGAAGCGGGAGAATCCACAGTTAAAGACTAGGTTGAGCTGAGACTGAGACTAAGTTGGAGTGGGCACATAGGAGCTTGGACATGCTTGAGAGGAGGTTGCATGTGTCTCAAGGGTGGAACAAGAGATTCTACATGGAGATGGTTCGCATTAGGGCTGTTCCTAAGCCGCCATCTGATGATGAGGATACTGAGCGTCCAAGAAAGAAATCAAAGAACTCTCCTCCTAGTGGGACCGAGAGCCTTCTGAGTCACATGGATCACCTAGTGACTCTTAGTAGATTAATTTATCATTTGTAGTATCTTTTGTAAATCACTAACTAAACTAAGATATCAGTTAGTAGAACTAGTCCTTGGAGTTGTATAACATTAGATGGTGACATGTAATGTGTGGCAATACAGCTTGTAACTCATTTGTGATTAATGAAATGACTATCTTTTGATTTCTAAATTCTATGTGTGTCGTTGTTATCTTTCTTTTCTTGTTTCTTTTAACTGTTCCTATAAATTGTTTGATGCAATAATTGAATGAATACTCATTATGATTTGAATTGTGTTGTAATTTCTTCTCTTCGTATTCTCAATCGCCATCGATATCATGGATCTCATGACGATTTTGTCTAAACTCTTTTCCTATCAGATTGTAATCGTTTCACCCATTCATTTTGTGAACCACTCTTGACTACTCTCATGCAAACCACTTATTGTTTTATAAGTTAATATAATATCACCTATGAAAAATTTAAATTTCCATCATTTTACGAGTTATTTTAATTGAGACTTATAAATAGTCATTATCACAATAAAGTTGTTTATTAAACATCTTGTAAATTAAATTACTTTCATACTATGAACGGTCCTGCAAAATCATTTTTGATTTCCACATATAATTAAGGCATTGTTATACATTTAAATAATAATAACACTAGTTTGACGAACTAACATTTGCCATTGCAATTTCCTAAATTATACAATCCTGACCCTACGTATAATTTAGAAGGGGCCATGCAAGGCTGAATAGTAGTCACCGTAAGATTTTGAAAATGTCAACTTTTAACCGTAATTTCGAAAAGAAAATTTTTTTTGGCTTGCAAGTATTACAAATTAGGGACATCTACATATGTGCCCATATCCTGTTCCCAATCGAATTAACCATCTGTGGATTCGGTCTTACTTAACAATTGTTATTCTACCTCTGATTTCCTTTCTTTTCATCATGAAATTCTTTAGACACTTATCCAAATTATCGACTACTGATACCTGGCTTGAAGTTTTGACGTTTCTATCCTTTCTTTTCGACTAATCCTCCTTTGAGTAACATGGGCTAAAGATCCCAAGATCCTACGGATGTGAATAACGAATTATGAAAGTATGGGGTTTATGCATACCCATCATGGTATGCGTCTCTCTTTTGACTCAAAATTCGCCCGTGTGAATCACGCGTTGACTTCGCTCTTTAATTGCTAACTCTGTCTCTTGATTCCCTTGATTTGAGAAAGGTTGTGAGTTATTCCTAGCTCAAGTAAACCAGAAGGAATTGAAGGAGAAGTTATTGGGAGACGTTCCTGTTATTCGAGACTCTCCCGAGGTATTTCCCGAAGAATTACCGGGACTTCCGCCACCCAGGCAAATTGAATTTCGTATTGATCTTATTCCCGGTGCTGCACCTGTGGAACGTGCGCCATATCGTTTACCCATCTAAAAAAATATGAAGGAGTTGTCGCAAGCAATACATGTGTTTGTCAGAGAAAGGTTTTATTTGACCGAGCTCGTCACCGTGGGGAGCTCCGGTATTGTTCGTGAAGAAGAAGGATGGATCATTCCGAATATGCATTGATTACCGAGAACATAACAAGTTGACGATCAAGAATCTATATCCATTACCGAGGATTGATGACTTATTTGATCAGCTACAAGGTTCTAGTGTTTATTCGAAGATTGATTTACGGTCTGGTTATCATCAACTTCGTATCCGCGAGGAAGACATTCCAATTACATCATTTAGAACTCGTTATGGACATTATGAGTTTTAAGTAATGCCTTTTGGACGGACTAATGCACCTGCAGTATTATTGGACTTGATGAATCGCGTGTGCAAGCCGTATCTTGATAAGTTCGTGATTGTATTCATTGATGACATTCTGATTTATTCCAGAAATAAAGAAGAACATGGTGAACATTTGAAGACTATCTTGAATTTGCTAAGGAGCGAAAAGTTGTACGCTAAGTTTTCGAAATGTGATTTTTGGCTTGATTTCGTGTAATTCCTTGGCCATATGATTATAAGTAGTGAGTTCATTGTTGATCCGCGAAGAATCGAAGCCTTATAAATTGGGCTGCCAACGACACCAACGGAAGTGCGATAATTTTTGGGTTTGACAGGATATTATCTACGGCTTATTAAGGAGTTTTCTCTAATATCCAAACCATTAACTAAACTCCCTCAGAAAAATAAGCCGTATGTGTTGGCGACGCAAGAGGAGACATTTCAAACATTGAGCTGAAATTGTGTAGTGCGCCTAATATTATCACTAGCCGAAGGAAAGCGATACTTGTTGTGTATTGCAAAATGGCGGCCCTTAAAGATTTGGAGCGTTTTGATGCAACGAAAAAGGGTATTGCGTACGCCCTAGGCAATTTAGAAAGAATGAAGAAAATTATACGACCCATGACTTGGAATTAGGAAGCGGTGGTTTTTGCTCTTCCGGCTAATAAAGACATTATTTTGTACGCACTAAGTGTAACTGTATAACACCAATCACAAAAGCCTACAAACCTATTTTAGATCAGAAAGAGCTAAATATGAGGCAGCATAGATGGATTGAACTTCTGAGTGATTACGATTGTGTTATTCGTTATCACCCAGGAAAGGCGAATGTTGTTGCTGATGCGCTGAGCAGGAAGGATAAGGAACCGATTTGAGTGCGTGCTTTAGTGGTGACGGTACATAACAATTTACCCGAACAAATTCGAAATGCACAAATTGAAGCGTGCAAGGAGGAAAATATTGGTGCCGAGGGATTTCGTGGCGAAGGGGAGCCATTTGAAGTTAGATCCGATGGTACGAAATGTCTGAAAGAACGAGTATGGTTACCATTATTTTGAGAATTGAGAGGTCTAATCATGTTGGAATCTCATAAATCAAAATATTCCATTCATCATGGATCGGATTAAATGTAACATGATTTAAGAAAGTTATACTGGTGGCCAAATATGAAAGCTGACATTGCGACATATGTCAGTAAGTGCTTGACATGTGCTAAATTCAAGGCTGAACATCAAAAGCCGTCAAGATTACTTCAGCAGCCGGAAATTCCTTTTTGAAATTGGAGATGAATAACAATGGATTCATTACAAAGCCTTCCAAGAACACATCTGGATATGATTCAATTTGGGTCATTGTTTGACCGATTAAACAAATCTGATTACCTTATTCGGATGAATGAGAAGTATAAAAATAGGAGAAGCCTTACTTTATTCTGATGATGAGAAGTTAAAATGGAGAAGCTTACTCCGATTGTATTCGGACTGAGACCCTCTCTGTTTCGCATCAAGAGTTTGGAGATCTCTCCAAAAAACATTGGGACAAATTTAGATATGATCATGGCCTTACCATCCGAAACTCGATGGTCAGGAGTGAAAGAACTATATAGACATAGTAGGAACATTTTATGTGCATGCGTGATTGACCTTTGTAGTGTCTGGGTAACACTTACCTTTGGTTGAATTCTCTACAATAATAGTTTTATCACGCTAGATAAATAAAAGCGCACCTTTTGAAGCTCTAACGGAAGGAAATGTAGATCGCCTGTATTGGAGTGAGGGTTGGAGATCCCAACTCACGGACCAGAAATGATTAGCGAAACAACAAAGAATGATGTTGCAAATGCAAGAACCGATTATTGGCTACTCGAGTAGACAAAAAAATTATGCGGATGTGAGACGAAAACCTTTGGAGTTCCGAAGTGGGTTGACAAAGATATGCTAAAAGTATCACCGTGGAAAGGTGTTGTTCGATTTGGGAAATGTGGGAAATTAAGTCCCCGTTATATTGGACCATTCAAGATTTTATCAAGAGTAGGTCCGGTGGCATATAAACTGGATTTACCCTGAGAGCTTCAAGGAATACATAATACATTCCATGCTTCAAACTTAAAGAAATGTTTATCAGATGAAGATCTTATCATTCCACTCGACGAAGTAAGGATCGACGAGAAGTTGCATTTCATCGAAGAACCCATTGAAATCATGGATAGAGAAGTGAAACAACTTAAGCAAATTCGGATTCCTATAGTTAAAGTTCGATGGAACTCGAGTCGTGGACCGGAATATACTTGGGAACGGGAGGATCAGATGTGGAAGAAATACCCTCATCTCTTTGATTTTAATAAGAAGCGGGCGACAAGATGAATTGATCTTTGAGGACGAAGATCCTTTTTAGGGGGAAATGCTGTGACAAACCGTCAATTTCAGGTCGTTATTTTATTCTCAAGTATTAATTATAATTTTCATTTTTATGTTGAGATATGAACTCATGACTAACCGGGAGAATTAGGACTTACATTTGTAAATTACGCGACGTTTGCAAGAACTCGCGATTTCTACGTTAAGCATCGACGCTTATATTTTCAAAATGCCATAGAAATAGATTTATTACATTCGTTTTTATTTTTCGTGTTACGAGCAATGTTTATAATTATTATTCGTCTTGTACCGTACGTAATTTAAAATTTTCAGAAAAGTATCCTGATTTTCGTAGAACTATTTTTACTTGGTTCGTTTTCACTTCGTGGTTCCGCCTTAACTTTCGTTATAAGGCTCATTTTGACCAAGATAACACACACAAGCCATAATTATCAACACAAATCTGATCTTGCTCTCTCCCTTTCACCTTGTGACACCACCAGCCCACCCCCCCCCCCCCACCAACCACCCCCCCCCCCCACCCCCCCCCCCCCCCACACCTCACCAAAAACATCAAATCCACAAAAACTTAAAGATCAAATAATGAGCACACTAGTAAAAATGACAACCTAGTATAACCCTTGTATTTTGGAGGTGATTTAAAGAGGTTTTCAAGGGAGATTATATACAAGTTGAGGCTGAGATTATACAATTTTTTATAAAGTCTATTGGGTAAAGAAAATAATGGTCAAAAATTATTTTGGGTGAAGATCAAGTTTGAAGATTGAAGTCTTGTATATTTTTGATCATTAGATCGTCATCTTAATTTTTATTGTGATAAAATCTCATGAGTTTTGTTTATGTTTCATTTTGATTTTCAAATGTATAGTTATGGATGATGTATGATGATCAAGCAATTAAAAGAGGCCCATGCATGTATAAATCTAGGAATAATTATAGCTAAAATAGTCATCTAAAACAAGTGAAAAGATCATCAAAATTATGAGCTGTAATGAACAGTAGATTCTATAAAATTCAGTAGGTTTGAGGATTGATTTGATGACATGAGGTCATAGATAAATCTCTTATGTACATTGGGCAAATTGGATGATTCCAAGAAAGTAAATAACGAGTGAGATATGGTCAAAACACTAAAACTAGTCAAATCTGGACCTTGCTGTACAGATTAGGTAAAAAGTCATATTTACGGACTAAACCAATTAAAAAGTGAGCACCATGGGATGTAGCTAAAGTCATGTAGATTCTGAATCAATGGTAGTCAACAACTCTTATGGGTCGTAAATGATGGGTAAAAATGGTGAAAGTGATATTCAGTCGAATTGTACACATGACCTTTATGAATAAAAGTACCCTATGTATAATTATTACTAAAAGAAGGTACTAAAAATGAGTTTGAATCTGTAAAGTGGACTTAAATATGAAGCCAAGCATATAAATATATAAATTATACCATTTACGGTTTATAAATTACGACTATTTTCGTAAACACGAAAGTATATATAAAATTTACTACTACCCGAACACTATATTATGTAAAGCGATTTTTGTAACTAAACCCCGAGGTGGTAAGGGCCCTCTTCTTGGGAGTTTTAAAAGGCTAACAAACTGATAATAAAAGTATCCCGACCTCGAGAACCCAAAAACTTACAAATACAGACGTTTTTGAGCTAAAAATGGAAACCCATAAGGCTTTATTGGGCCCACTAGGCCCGAATGTAACAAATTGGACTCTAGTGACTTAGCTTTAGGCCCAATCCACTTGGACCTAACTACATGGTGCTAGGAGACCTGGTCTTTGATGATAATATAAACCAAATTAAACCAAAACTTAACTAGGCTTGCTTAATGGATCATAAAAGAGAAAAGGAAATTAATAGCATATTTTCTAGTAGTTTTCCTTAACTCAATATCTTTCCTAAGATTCTACACACCCTTGAGGTAATGTAGAAAGAAGAATTGCATAAAAAACTTTCAAGTTAAAGAATGGCATTGATGGCTAGTCCATCATATATATAGTAGAACTTGATGCACTCCCTTGAATATCTAAGTACATGTTTACTAGTTCGTGAGGCTCACATTAGAGATAATGTGTAGATATTCAAAGAGTAGAAAAGTAAATAAATTGCTACTTGCACTTCATTGGTAAAGACACACATTTAATGTTGTCTTATCCAGTGGGAGCAATGCATTTTACTACTGATATAAACGCACATGTAATGATGTCTAAATTCAATGAAAGCTATGAGCTTATCACCTTGTAAGTAACCTACTTTATTTCTAGCTGGTCTTGAAATAATACATTACTTTTTACATATGAAGCATCATAGTTTTATAAGAATCATTGCATATTATTCTATTAGATAACTTGTCGCTATTCTGATGTCGCTGCCCAAAAAGTTATCTATACAATATTTTTGCACGATTGTTTATTAAACAATAAAGTACTAAATATACTTGTAATGCAAATGTGATTTAAGTTTGACTTAAATCATATCGTATCTGTGACATTGTCATATTATTCATACAAACCAACGGAAGCGTGGTGGACTCATAACCCACTAGTCTCAGGATAGTAACCTGACTTATAATATGCTCACTTGTTTGTATAAATACTTGATGTTGTGCCATGCATAAGTGGGAGAAATCCAAATTGTGTGCAGGGTACAACACATAACAACATGACTAATGGTTTTTCTTAACCGCATGGTGAGAAAGCTAATATTCTACTAGGACTTATACACCTCGATGTATGTTGCCCTACTTAGAACCAATGTCAAGAAATAATGAATACCTACTTCATCATATTCACTAAATGGTTTAGCCTATATGATTGTATCTTCTTGTAAAGAAATCAATAAGAAGTATGTAATTAACTTGAAAAGACATAAACATAAAGTCCTTGAATTGTTCTAAGACTTATAAAGTAAGCAATTGACTTGTCATGTCTCCTTGTCACGACATGTACATGAAGTCATTGAAATGTTTAAAGACTTATAACGTAATGTTAGCAATTAACGTGTTATGCCTTGTTGTTAAGACATGTACATCAAATCCTTGATCTCCTATAAGACTTTTACGTTATAGCATGCAATTGGCTTGAAATTACTGTTAATGCCATTATGTTTGAATAAATTGGTAAGTATGTGAGCTAAAGGGTATTAGGTTATCTATGGAATTGTGATACTATCTCATAATCTAATTATTCATAGAATACCACATCGCTATGGTATGTCTGATGTGTAAAATCAAACTCTGTTGATATTGTTTGTTTTTTTTATAACTTTAACTACCCTACCTCTAATCTTATCAAAGTTAACAAAAATTAAGTAAGCCACGTGTTTACTCAATATGGTTCCAACCAAGAAGGTAACTAAGACACCATCAGGTTTATAGAATGGGAAGACTCCCATTAAGTCATAACCAAAGTTTTGAATTTGTTGAGATCAGAGTTAAGCATGTTATTAGCAAACTAGAGTCAAGAACTGTCAGCATATACATCCCAAATGAGAACAGTTTTATTGTTACTCGACTTGCTGTGTATTTGGAGAAAGTATCCCCTTACACGAAGTAAGTGGGAGCATCTATTTTAGAGAAAGTATCTTCTTACACAACCTTCTGAATGCACTAGCGAACAACATAATGAATGTTGAGATATAATCCATGAAAGAAAATCCTTTTTGAAATTTGATTGATCTTTCACCAATCGGTAAGACTGTGAGGTTAAATTGGTTCTTTTAGGAGAAGACTAATATGGACAAAGATGTACACACATTTAAACGCAAGCCTTGTGGTAAGGATTTTACTTATACTCAAGCGATTGACTGTGATTAAAGCTTCTTTTCCTTGCATGCGTTAAATGAATAAAGATATTAATTACCATACTTGATTTCATGAATATGAATATGGCAATTGTATGTCAAAACTCATTCTTGAATGATTACCTTTGCGAGGATGTTATGTTAATCAAAAGGGTTTATGAATCTAAGTTATCTTTAGAAAATATGCAAGCTGTAAAATCCAAGTATGGGTTAGAGCATGCATCTAGGAGCTGGAATATTAAGTTTAAATCAACAATTTGATTTTGATTGAAACAAAGAAAACACCTGAGTACACCTTGAAGCTAGTCGGAGCATTATGTTTTGTCTTTCTTATATCTTATATGTTGTCAACATATTGGAAATAATATTTCACCTAGATTTTAATCCTTAGTTTAGAATAATATATCTATCAATAAATATAAGAAATAAAACATGTAACCTTGAGAGCATACGTTTACTAAGATAAACATACACGATTAATAAGTCTAACACAACATGACACATCATTAAGTAAGACACAAAGTTCTATCTCACCCGATGAGTTGAACACATGTTTGAAAACATTTAGTTCAGCTAAAAGTTTCATTATGTATGTCATGATATGTATTAGAATAATTGTAACACTTGCATGAATGCAAGATGAATCGACAACCATAGTAACTAAGAGAAAGTCATTAGACTACTATGAAAAGAACATTCTAAAAGGCCTGTAAAGGACTAAAGACATGTTCATTGTTTACGGATTTTTAATAAGGAGATTAGTGATGAGTTTATACACTAATGCTTATTTTGCTTGAGATGATTCTCGACCCTAGTCATAGCAGGATTCCATCTTAAATGAAAATACTACTGACTAAACCTGCTTGATTGAAAGCATTGTTGCACTATTCATTAAAGAATAATAATACTTCATAGTTTAGGAAGTTGTTAAGAAGATTGTCTTATATAGGTGGTTTTGCTTGCTTCAAACAACCTATTGTAATAGCACACAAAACACACATATACAAAATGACAATCATCGTATTATTCAAAACGTTAACTTCTTGTGAGTTTTGAAACAAGTATTCTCAAAGGTCACTCAGATGACAACTTAGTTGGTACTTCTTACAAAGTCAATGTCTTGTACCGAACATGTTTATCATGCTAGGAACATTGAACTTTGACCTGCTAGTAGTCTCATGCATATCTGTTTTTAGTATTTGGATAATGGAACGTTAAGCAGTTGTATTAAGCAATGAATTGATATACATGGTATGATCGTCTTCATTTATACAACTGTGTTCTATATTAGCATGTTTAAATGCATGAATAATTTATTTATTCTAAATCGTCCATTGTCAGTTGATGATACGGGAGTATCATTGAATTAAGGCAAATGTAAGTGTTTTGGTCATATTCATATAGTATGAATATTAATGGATGATACCGCCAAACTCATATGTTGTTCATTGGTTGAACATTAGACTGACCTAACCTACGAGTATTTACTACATGGATCGGCGTTAATAGTGAATCTCGCAAGTGGTTATGTCTCTTATCCTCAGACTTGAGATGCAAGTAGGTTTTGTGTGTGTGGAATGTGGAAAGTCCATTTTCAGGAGGGATGTAAAACACATTACAGACATGTGCAGTCAAAATAGGATTTGTTACTCCACATGTTATGGAGAAAGATACTACTGGGCCCCTCTATGATTTGAACTGATGTATGTGTGGCCGCACCCAAATGTAATTAAAATGATTCTTTATTAATTTGGTAATCTAGTTCAATGTCTATATCGAGAAACAGAATTGTTAAACATAAGAATGACTCATGATCCATGTCAAATGTTCTACATAGTATCTGAAACAAAGGATGATTGATATCTAAACCATTTAAAATGAGATGTTAAAGAAACTATCCTCATATGTTTCTGGGGGCATTGGCGTGTTGCTAGACATTAACTTTTGCTTGTATAATTACTTGATTATTATGACGTGCGCAAGTGGGAGCTGTTGGAGTATGCTCGTGTCATAATAAATAATTATATGGCTAGACGCATGTGAGCCTATGGGGTCACACACATATATACTGATGTACCATTTTATATATCGTCTTTATAGTATTTACGGTATATAAATAACTCACATAACTCGGGATTACTATTGTGCTTCTAATAAATAAGTAATGTACTTATTCTATTGGACTTGGAAAACAAATGGGAGGCCCATTTGAAGCCTTATAAGGACCGGCCATTAAGGGAGTTAAGGGAGAGGATAAGATCAAGTTTTGGTATAAATATATATGATATCTTCTCATTATTTATGTGAAAAAATAATACCAAAAACGTTCTCCCTCTCTCTCCTTTGAAAAACACAGCTCAAACATAATCCCTTTAAGGGTTTATAGTTTCTCTTGATCCAACTCTTTGAATCTAATTCATTCAAGGTGTTTTACAAGGCTACGGGGTTAAGACTGGCATTTATTTGGTATACAAGGAAGTGTAGTGTAGATACATCATAGAGTTGATCTCCTTTGATCACTTAGTTTCATTGGGTGTTTTGTGTTAAGCTGAAGGTCACCATTTGATTCTACCGATCACGCTACAAAGGTATTACTTTTCTTGTTTTAACTTTGATTGATCATATGACTCTATGGATCCGTTGATAGGTGCTTATTCCGTTGCGTTTAATATTTGTTTATATGATAATCATTTGATTCAGCACCTATACTTTCACCAAAAGTAATAAACTAACACGGTGGCTGAATCATGCATACATGGCCGTAACGACGGAATAAACATGCATGACTCGATCTCAACCTCGTTCGAGTAAAACTTAAGGTTAATTGCTAGGAAAAGGAAGCAAATTGCTGTCAAATAAAATTCACAAAATAAATAGATTAAGCTTGGACAAATAAGGTAGTTGCTAGTAACTTTTCCCGACTGCTCCATGATAAAGACTCAAAATATATATAAACGCCTTGAACATAGAAATGATAAAGACAACCTAAGTTGGCGTTTCCATAACGATCAACTTCCCAATCATCCCAAATTTACATACTTTTACAAAAGTGGTGATATCGGCCACTTTATACAAAACTATACATCGTTGATTTATATCCATATATCAACGAATAATCGATCCTTCAAAGTATTTCACCTGTTTAAGTTTAGCGAACCGACTATCAATCATCCTTCTCTTTTTTATGCATTTTCTTTTTTTCCTTTTTTTACCATAAACCTCGGTGCAATTTCACCGTCTTCAAAATCATAATTCATCTGGATAATTTTTCCTTTAACACTTCATCTTCGGACATAATACATAATTATGAAAGTAGCAGAATACATGAGCTACATATTTTCCCATCGCATTGTGCAATTTCCCGACCTAATCGGAGATAAAAAATTTCACTTTAACATAGGAAATACAAAACTTTACACAAAAGCAACTAGAAACTTTGATTAAGTAGGCTTAATCTACAGGGTAGGCTAAGGTGTAATTTGTTATGTATACTTTAATTGGTTTTGTTATTGGGTACGTGTAAAAGGGCCTAAATCGCGCGTTTTGGAACGATTCTTGAATCGATTTTAAATCAGCCCCTTGGGCATTAATTTCTGAATTAATATAGTTGTTATAAGGTCTTTAATACAGTACTAAATGATCCTTAAGCCATTGGTTACACGTACCAATCGGGGTTTTTAATTCTAGGTTAATTTATTTCATCGATTCGTTGCCCTAAACAATTTAATCCTTGTTAATACATTTTGTTTCCATGGCAAATAACATCATGTATGGCCATGACTTGCCAACACCGTTTTAAAACATGATATTATAGTATTATTATGTTTTGTATGCAAATCCGATGAAAACCTTGACCACTTGTGACTTGATTCGCTTGTAATTGCATTTAATCTCAGTTTTGGGTTTTGCCATTGTTTCGGCTTCTTTTGTATGTTTTTAATTTTTGTTGTAGCCATTGTTTGGTGGCACTTTACAGAGGTTAGAATTGTAGAAAAAATATATTTAATCATAAAATTATTTGTAACCGATTTATTGATTTCGAATGGTGCAAAATTTAAGCATAAAGTCAAATTCGGAGCTGCTGGAGTAACCTCCACTAAAAGTGGGTTTCTCGGAGTTCTATAAGGAGTTAGAAGCTGAAATTTTGGGAGATGAAGCACAATTCATGGGGCTACAATTTCTTTTACTGGAGCTCAGATTTGGGAAGATTCCTTCTAGGATTTTTTAAGGCCCGTCAAGTCAGCTGAAATTTTATGGCAGTTTTGGGCTTCAAGTTCATTTGGGGTTTCACTTGCTCATGATGGGTTCTTGGAGAAAGTGGGAGCCCTCCTTCTAGTTGTATGGTTAACCCTTAGTTGACTTCTTGGTCCTCGTGATGGCTCACAAGACCAAGCATAGGTTTTTCATCGGTTGAGGCTTTGCATACTTGTGGTTGTATTTGTTTGTTTGCTTTCATATATGCTTGGAAAGGTATATAGTAAACTGCCAAATTTTTTATAACACTAAAAATAAACTACAAACCATTTTTAGAACTAATCATTGATTTTTAGTTTAAAATTTAAAATCTAAATATGATTTGAAACTAAACATTTGTTTTTTTTATAAATAACACTAAATAAATATTATGATTGTTATTTAATGTATTGTTCAAACTAATATTTAATGTATTGTTCAAAGTAATATTTATTCCTCGTACATACTTTTTGATCATGTATTTATAAAAAATAATACCCGTCAAATTTAACTCATGACGTCCAGCTTGACATTGTTTCTTCGATTACAAATGTCATAAGTCCCATTTGGTCTAAGAATTGCATAGGTTTTTGCAATTGGTAAACGTTACTTGCCTATTGAATCTATCATTGCTATCAGATCAACTGATGTGATAGTGGAACCTCAATGAGGATCTTAGCCTTTTGTAAAATTAATTGTTTTATATTATAAAAAGGGTAGTTAATTTTTAGAAGGATAATTATTGAAAATACTAATATGAACTTTGTAATTTCTATTAATGACATTTATGCAACACAAACCGTAAACAAAAGTTTGTTTCCTTTCCTCGTTAGAGGAAGCCAAACTAAGTCTTCTTTCCTTGTAAGTAAAAGACCTATTCCTATCGTTTCTACTTGTATGAGAAAGCTATAATAGGAACACTTGAATTTTCCAATCCTAATCAAAACTCAAAGCATACTTACTCGAGAAATCGTTTTGTCTTGTAAAAAGTCTAACGCTTAAGTACGGTTTCACATCTTATTTGGATGACTAGAGAACATGTATTCTATAGCCACTAAAAGGATACATCTTGAAGCGTCAAGACATGGTATGAGTTTTAATAATTAGAAATGGAAATCTCAATAAATTGCAAAAGAGAAAAGGAAATTAATAGCACGTTTTCTAGTAGTTTTCCTTAATTCGATATTTTTCCTAAGATTCTACACACCCTTGAGGTAATGTAGAAGGAGGAATTGCATGCAAAACTTTCAAGTTAAAAATGGCATTGATGGCTAGTCCATTATATATATAGTAGAACTTGATGCACTCCCTTGAATATCTAAGTACATGTTTACTAGTCCGTGAGGCTCACATTAGTGATAATGTGCTGATATTCAAAGAGTATAAAATTAAATAAATTGCTACTTGCACTTCATTGGTATAGACACACATTTAATGTTGTCTTATCTAGTGGGAGCAATTAATTTTACTACTGATATAGATGCACATGTAATGTTGTCTAAATTCAGTGGGAGCTATGAGTTTATCACCTTGTAAGTGACCCATTTTATTTCTAGCTGGTCTTGATATAATACATTACTTTTCACATACGAAGCATCATAGTTTTATAAGAATCATTGCATATCATTCTTTTAGATAACTTGTCGCTTTTTTGATGTCGCTGCCTAAAATGTTATCTATACAATGTTTATGCATGATTGCTTATTAAACAATAAAGTTCTAGATATACTTATAATGCAAATGTGATTTTAGTTTTGACTTAAATCATATCATATCTGTAACATTGTCATATTAATCATACAAACATATGGAAGCATGGTGGACTCATAACCCCCTAGTCTCAGGATCGTAACCTGACTCATAATATGCTCATTTGTTTGTATAAATGCTTGATGTTGTGCCGTGCACAAGTGGGAGAAATCCTAATTGTGTGCAAGGTACAACACTATGACTAATAGTTTTTCTTAACCGCATGGTAAGAAAGCTAATATTCTACTAGGACTTATACACCTCGGTGTATGTTGCCCTACTTAGAACTCGTGTCAAGAAATAATAAATACCTACTCCATCATATTCACTAAAAGGTTTAGCCAATATGATTGTGTCTTCTTGTAAAGACGTCAATAAGTATGTAATTAACTTGAAAAGATAGTTGAAGCCAAGAGTCGACGTTAAATAATACTTTATTTAATATGCTTGTGACTTCTTGTAAAGACATAAACATAAAGTCCTTGAACTGTTCTAAGACTTATAAAGTAAGCAGTTAACTTGTCATGTCTCTTTGTCACGACATGTACATGAAGTCATTGAAATGTTCAAAGACTTATAACGTAATGTTAGCGATTAACGTGTTATGTCTTCTAGTTAAGACATGTACATAAAATCCTTAAAGTTCTCTAAGACTTCTACGTTATAGCATGCAATTGGCTTAAAATTACTGTTAGTGCCATTATGTTTGAACAAATTGGCAAGTATGTGAGCCAAAGGGTATTAGGTTATCTAAGAAATTGTGATACTGCCTCATAATCCCATTACTCATAGAATACCACATCGCTATGGTATGTCTGATGTGTAAAATCAAACTCTATTGATATTGTTTGATTTTTTGATAACTTTAGCTACCCTACCTCTAATCTTATCAAGGTTAACAAAATTAAGTAAGCCACGTGTTTACTCAATATGGTTCCAACCAAGAAGGTAACTAAGACACCATCAGGTTATGGAATGGGAAAACTCCCATTAAGTCTTAACTGAAGTTCTAAATTTGTTGAGATCATGTTAAGCGTGTTTTTGCAAACTAGAGTCAAGAACTGTCAGCAGTATTATTATACCTCCCAAACGAGAACAATTTTATTGTTGCTCGACTTGCTACGTATGTGGAGAAAGTCTCCTCTTACACGAAGCAAGTGGGAGCATCTGTTTTGGAGAAAGTCTCTTCTTACATAACCTTCTGAATGCACTAGCTAACAACATAATAAATGTTGAGATATAGTCCATGAAAGGAAATCATTTTTGGAATTTGATTGATCTTTCACTAATCGGTAAGACTGAAAGGTTAAATTGGTTCTTCTATGAGAAGACTAATATGGACAAAGATGTACACACATTTAAACGCATGCCTTGTGATAAGGGTTTTACTTATACTCAAGCAATTGACTATGATTAAAGCTTCTTTTCCTTGCAAGCGTTAAATGAATAAAGATATTAATTACCATACTTGATTTTATGAATATGAAATATGGCAATTGGATGTCAAAACTCCTTCTTGAAGGATTACCTTTGCGAGGACGTTGTGTAATCAAAAGGGTTTATGAATCCAAGTTATCTTTAGAAAATGTGCAAGCTGTAAAATCCAAGTGGATTAGAGCATGCATCTAGGAGCTGGAATCTTAAGTTTAAATCAACAATTTGATTTTGATTGAAACAAAGAGATCTCCTGAGTACACCTTAAAGCTAGTCGGAGCATTATGTTTTGTCTTTCTTATATCTTATATGTTGTCAACATATTGGAAATAATATTTCACCTAAGCTAGATTTTAATCCTTAGTTTGGAATAATATTTCTATCGATAAATATAAGAAATAAAACATGTAACCTTGGAGCATACGTTTACTAAGATAAACATACGCGATTAATAAGTCTAACACAACATGACACATCATTCAACAAGACTCAAGTTCTATCTCGCCTGATGAGTTAAACACATGGTTGAAAATGTTTGGTTCAGCTAAAGTTTTCATTATGTGTATCATGATATGTATTAGACTAATTGTAACACTTGCATGAATGCAAGATGAACTGAAAACAATAGTAACTAAGTGAAAGTCATTAGACTACTATTGAAAGAACATTCTAAAAGGCCTGCAAAGGACTAAAGACATGTTCATCGTTTACGGATTTTAATAAGGAGATTAGTATTGAGTTTATACACAAATGCTTATTTTGATTGAGATGATTCTCAATCCTAGTCATAGCAGGATTTTCATCATAAATGATAATACTGCTGACTGGACATGCTTGATTGAAAGCATTGTTGCACTATTCATTAAAGAATAAGAATACTTCACAGTTTAGGAAGCTATTAAGAAGATTGTCTTATATAGGTGGTTTTGCTTGCTTCAAACAACCAATGTAATGTATAGTGGTGATGCTATTATTATTGTATTAGCACTTGAACGCACATATACAAAATGACAATCATCGTATTATTCAAAACCTTCACTGCTTGTGAGTTTTGAAACAAGTATTCTCAAAGGTCACTCAGATGACAACTAAGTTGGTACTTTTTACAAAGTTAATGTCTTGTACCAAACATGTTTATCATGCTAGGAACATTAAACTTTGACCTGCTAGTAGTCTAATGTATATTTGTTTTTAGTATTTGGATAATGAAACGTTAAGCAGTTGTATTAAACAATGAATTGATATACCTGGTATGATCGTCCTCATTTATACAACTGTGTTCTATATTAGCATGTTTTAAATCCATGAATAATTTATTTATTCTAAATCGTCCATTGTCAGTTGATGATACGGGAGTATCATTGAATTAAGGCAAATGTGAGTGTTTTGGTCATATTCATATATTTTGAATATTAAAGGATGATATCGCCAAACTTATATGTTGTTCATAGGATGAACATCGGACTGACCCAATTTGCCAGTATTCACTACATGGATCGGCGTCAATAGTGAATCTCGTAAGTGGTTATGTCTCTCATCCTCAGACTTGAGGTACAAATAGGTTTTGTGTGTGGGGAATGTCAATCTTTGATATGGTTCAACGCTGACCTGTTGAAGGCTGCTATAAAGGCCATTTTCAGGAGGGATATGAAACACATAACGGACACGTGCAGTCAAAATAGGATTTGTTCCTCCACATGTTATGGAGAAAGATACTACTGGGCCCCTCGATGATTTGAACAGATGTATGTGTGGCCGCACCCAAATGTAATTAAGATGATACTTAATTAATTTGGTAATCTAGTTCAATGTCTATATCGAGAAACAGAATTGTTAAACATGAGAATGACTTATGATCCATGTCAAATGTTCAACATAGTATCTGAAACAAAGGATGATTGATATCTAAACCATTTAAATGAGATGTTTAAGAAACTATCCTCATATGTCTCTGGGGGCATTGGCGTGTTGCTAGACGCTAACCTTTGCTTGTATAATTACTTGATTATTATGACGTGCGCAAGTGGGAGCTGTTGGAGTATGCTCGTGTCATAATAAATAATTATATGGCTAGACATATGTGAGCCTATAGGGTCACAGACATATACACTGAGGTACCATTTTATATATTGTGTTTATTGTATTTACGGTATATAAATAACCTACGTAACTCAAGATCAATATTGGGCTTCTAATAAATAAGTAGTGTACTATATTTATTGGACTTTGTTGATAGAAATAATGCCTAAAAACATTATTAATATTTTTTACATCCTTACATTTTGATAATCACAAAATATAAAAACGTTCAATGTAAAATTAAACGTAAACAAGTAATTAGTAGTTAATTTTCATTTCGATAATTTAATCACTTAAATGTATGAATAAACAAATGTTTAATGCATTTTATGATCAAAGAAAATTTTTATTCAACCTTATAATTTTATAAAATGTTGTAGACATTTTTATAAACATTACAAAATTGAGTATCGAACAACTCAACCTTTGACTATCGAACAACTCTTCCTTTGACAATCGAGCAACTCATTTCTGTGCACATAGGGCGATTTATACATGACACATAGGACGATTTATACATCAACAAAAACAAGGGCGATTTATACTGAGACTCTATAGGGCGATCTATACATTTTACAAAGGCGATGTATACGTTTTTCGTGTAGTTGATTTATACGTTAAAGAAAAAAAACGAGGACGACTTATACGTAAAAGAAAACCACAGGCGATTTATACAACACAAAAAACAACTACACGAGTTATACAAAAGCATAACAAGAAAAACGTAGTTCGTGTTGTTTCGGGTTTTACGGTTTCGTATGACGTTCAACGACGGGACTTAAGACTTATACCATTGCGATCGTAATCCGTTTTCGATCAACGTGGTATACTCATTTTTCACCGACGATAACCGTAACGTTCCGCGAGACAAGATTTACATTCGGTCTATTTTTTTGTAAATTCAACAAAGAAGAAACAAATTAAAAGGGCGGGACGTGGTTTTTTTTTATTAAAATTGAAAGTCATTTCGAAATTTACAACTCTGGTCCCTAGACTTCAAGCCAAATTCACTGTTCGTTCTTGGTTTGTTAATTAACCCTCATTGTTGAAACAATTTTTCACCGTTAGTCCTTCATTCTTATTAAACAGCCTGTTAGTCCTCAAAAGTGAATTATGTTTGCACCGTTTGTCCCTATTTGAGTTTTAATCAATCGTTTCTCATTTAAAGTTCAACGTTTGTGCACCGTTTATCATTTTAAGCTCAGTTTTCACCAACAAAAGCTCACATACTTTAATTTCAACAACGATTTCAACAACAATTAATCATTGTTTCACAGTTTCTTCTTGATTTTGTAAAATCCTGCGAAAGATTCCATTCTTTTCTCGGTTTTAATCAAAGACTTGTAAAATCCTGTGAACAATAATTGATTTCAATCCATAACAACAATCACTTTACCTACTTAAGATATGATATCCATTCAAAACTTCATAAAAATGTCAAATACCAATACCAATATGAAAACTCAAACATCCAATGCTCTTCATAATGCTATCATGGAAGTGGGTGGCAAAGATCGTCCACCAATGTTAGCACCGGGTAATTACGTTTAGTAGAATCAAGAGATACATTGACAGCAAACCTAACAATGAACTCATCTACTATTGTCTCCAAAATCCACCATACACGTATCAATGGACTGAGAAGACAGTTCCAGTTGCTGAAGGTAGTTCTGAAACAACTACAGAAAGGTATATGGAGAACTATAAGAATGTTTCACAAGACATACGCGATCAACTAAATGCTGAAGCTGAAGCCGTTCAGATCATTCTCACCAGGATAGATAACGATATCTACTCCACAGTTGATGCTTGTCCTAATGCATGTGAAATGTGGAAAGCTATTGAAAGGTTGAAACAAGGTGAATCAATCAATGTTCAAGATCTTGAAACCAACTTGTATTAGGAGTTTGGAAAATTCACATCACGGGATGGTGAATCACTTGAATCGTATTACTCAAGGTTCTATAAGATAATGAATGAGCTTGTCAGAAATCAGTGTGATGTTAAAAATCATCAAGTGAATGTCCAGTTCTTACTTCAACTTCAACTAGAATGGCAAAGGTTTGTGACACTTGTTAAGTAGAGTCAAGAGCTGAAGACTATCTCCTATCACAAACTTTATGACATCCTGAAGCAACACCAGAATGAAGTCAACGAGATAAGAGCTGAAAGACTAGCACGTACTGCTAATCCACTTGCACTTGTTGCTCAACAACAACCAGCTTACCATCCTCAAAACCATCCTAATCACAACAGTCAATATTCCTCAACCAGATCACCGCAAGCAACCAGAAACAGAGGAAAAGCAATTGTCAACTCTTCTGCTCCTACTTATGATCAAGAACCTGCCATGGTTACTGAAGATGATGAAATGTCAAAGGAAAAGGAGATTGATAAACTCATGGCTTTAATTTCTCTCTCATTCAAGAAAATCTACAAACCTACCAACAACAACCTTCGAACTTCATCAAACACCAGTAGAGCTAATCAAGATAATTCTCCAAGAATCAACAAAGGAACTGGGTATGAAAATCAGAGGGCAGTTAATATTGCTGAGGCTAGAGAAAATGTAGGTACTTCAGTAGTGTAAAAGTCTGGGATTCTGTGTTAGAATTGCAAGGAATATGGGCATTTATCAAGGGAATGTCAGAAACCAAAACGTGCAAAGGATGCAGCTTATCACAAGGAAAAGATGTTATTGTGTAAGCAAGAGGAAGCTGGAGTTCAGTTGAATGCAGAGCAAGCTGATTGGAAGGATGACACTGATGATGAGTCTGACGATCAAGAATTGGAAGCACATTATATGTACATGGAACATATTCAAGAGGTTATTCCTGATCCAGTTGACAATTCTGGACCAATCTTTGATGCTGACCCATTGCATAAGGTACAAAACAATAATGACAACTATAATGTGTTTGCCATTGAAAATGCACATCCTGAGCAACCTGAATCTGTTAATGACATATATCTGGAGGAACAAGGTGACACTAATATCGCTATTGATTCATTGGATATATGTTATGATAGAGAACAAGATGACTAGGATGATACTGATGAACTTGATCAAGAACGTGATTTGCTTGCTTCTTTAATTGAGAAACTAAAGTGTGAAATTGATGACAACAAAAACCGTAATAAATTTTTAGAAACATCAAACAAGGCTTTAGTTGATAAACTGAAAGGTGACATTAAGGATTTCAAAACTAAAATTAAAAGTTTAGAATCATCAAATAACCATTTCAAATAAGCAAACAATGAACTGTCTAAGACAAATAAGTTGATGTTTAAAGACCTTAAGAAGTTCCAAGCAAAACTTGATAAGTATCATGATGTAAATTATGCGTCAAAGGTGGCAATTGATTGTGCAAAAGCTAAAGGGTATTTAATGTCATACAAAATCGAATCTGAAAAGTCATCTAATGAATATACTCGAAAGATAAATGATTTAAATCAAACGATTTCGGATATGAAAAAGGAGCTTTTTGCACATCAAGAAACCATCTCCATAATGTCACAAGAAAAAGAGGCTCAGATTAAGTTTTACAAAACTCGTGAAGACAAAGAACTAGATAAGGTCATTGCTTTAGAAAAGAAAGTCAAGGTTTTGGATGATATTGTATATAAAACCGGTCAATCTGTTCAAACAATGAATATGCTTAATCGTAATTGTAAAACGAGTTTTGCAAAACCTGAGTTCCTCAAGAAAGCTCAAAGAGCGAATCCTCGTCTGTATGATATAGGTTGCTATAATGATAATCTTGCTTTAATGTTAACCCCTGAATCTGACGAAATGATTCGTCTTGCAAAAGAAAGTCGATTAAAATTAAGCGATTTAATCAGACCTTTTGATTATGACCAGTTGAATAATCTTTATGATTTGTTCGTTCCACAACGGGAAAAGTCGCCTGAACAACACTATTTTTCAAAAACGTCAAAGATGAGTCATACATCTTCTAATAATGAAATTTCCAAAGAGTCTTTTCATAAACAACAAACTTTGTTAGAAAAACGAATGGATGAATCCATTCCATGGGATCAAAAGTGTAAAAGCTCTAAAGAACTTTTCAAGATTAAAAAGAGTGTTAACACGATTTTTAATGGAGTGGAACGTTGCAAACAAACAATTGCTAAAAGAAAATATTTTGGTAACATAGATCCTTTCATTCAAAACACAATCGAAGGAAATTTTTGCCCCCAAATTAGAAGAATCAATGAGGACTTAGAAAATTTTCACTTATGTTTGAACGAGGAAATGGTTGCTGATTTAAGATACTTTAATTCTCTTGAACATAAAGTAGACACTCTCAAATCTTAACTCGAAACTCAAAAAACACAGTTTTTGAATGAAATCGACAGACT
Source organism: Tanacetum coccineum (assembly GCA_026074375.1). NCBI lineage: Eukaryota > Viridiplantae > Streptophyta > Magnoliopsida > Asterales > Asteraceae > Tanacetum > Tanacetum coccineum. The sequence goes on from BQNB010001130.1 coordinate 76,242, forward strand.
TTCAAGGGAATATTATTATGCTGATCACATGAATGCAATACTTGGTGTGTACACTGATCTGGATGAAATTACTAATTTGCAATGTGATTATTTGGAAACTTTGGAAAAATGTAAACATCTTGAAAAAGAGCTTTCAAAAAGTAGAACAATGTCAAAGAGTTTTGAAGTACTTCAGAAACATGCGATTAATCTTAAACTTGATTTACAACAGTGCAAAGAAAAGATAAAAATGACAAATCTTTCAAAGAAAACCAGTCAAAGGAATTTCTGAAAGAACGTGAACAATACTTTGAAGTTCAAGACTTGAAAGCTCAATTACAAGACAAAGGAATTGCAATAAGTGAGTTGAAGAAACTCATTGAAAAAATGAAAGGAAAATTTGTGGAAACTAATTTTGAAAAATCATCAGTTATTCGACAACCGAATGCTTTTAAAAGTCAAAGACAATCAGTTTTAGGGAAACCGACTATTTTTCAGATTCTCTTGAAAAGAAAGATTTTTCAAAGTCAAAGTCAGTTACCAAAAATAATGTGTCAAATGATTTTTTGAAACCAGTCAATGCACATATTTTGCCTCAGAACATTAAGTCAATCTAAAAGAACACAAATGTGATTGCTCCAGGAATGTATAAAGTTCACACTGAGCCAAATCAAACTAGAAGACCACAGTTGCCTCAAAATATTAGGAAAACTAACAAACGTGTGTCCTTTTCTACAAGAGTAATTCCCACTACTAGCGTTAGCAGACCACATCTTAAGAGCAATCGAATAGGAGATAGTGTCATGCCCAACAATAGTCAAGGGAAGAAGCAAAAAGTAGAAGACCACCGTAGGAATTTTAAGTTTTCAAATAATAAAACGTCTGTAACTGCGTGTAATGACAGTTTGAATGCTAAGACCTCGAATGTAAACTTTGTTTATGTTACTTGTGGAAAATGTATGCTAAATGACAATCATGATTTGTGTGTTCTTCATTATATTAATGGAGTTAATTCTAGGACTAGACAGCCAATTGATGTGCCTATTAGTACTAGAGAACCCAAGCAAACTGTGAACCAATCTGTTGTAACATCCCATAAGAAAACAGTTACAACAGACTCCATCGTCAAGAAACCTAGAAACATAATTAGGAAGATATATGAGCATGTTAGTAAGACATGCAGTTGGTGGTATCCTAAGTTTACACCACCTGGATACAAATGGAAACCCAAGTCCCCAACAGGAAAAGTCAACCCTAATGTTAGTATGCCTCTAGGAAATGCATCTAGAACTGCTAATATTTTGGAACATATGACTCCTAGGTGTTCCACTATGTCCAATACTCCATTGTCTTCTAATTCTTTTGCAGCTCGTAGAGATAATTCTATTCATCGTCAACTCTGGGTGCTCAAAGCACATGACGGGAAATCTCAAACTTCTAACTAATTTTGTAGAGAAATTTTTGGGTACGGTGAAATTTGGGAATGATCAAATTGCACTGATTCTTGGTTATGGAGATTTGGTTTAAGGAACTATTACTATCAAAAGGGTTTATTACGTCGAAGGGCTAAATCATAATTTATTCTCCGTCGGTCAATTCTGTGATGCGGATTTGGAAGTTGCTTTCCGGAAGTCTACATGTTATATCCGTGATTTGAAGGGAAATGATCTTCTCACAGGTTCTCGTGGCACAGATTTGTATTCCATTACTCTTCAAGACACAACAACTCCCAATCCAATTTGCTTAATGGCTAAAGCAACATCATCTCAAGCATGGTTATGGCATCGTCGTCTCTCTCATCTAAACTTCGACACCATTAACTTGCTTTGGAAGAATAATATTGTCACTAGCCTTCCAAAATTAAAATTTATAAAATATCATCTTTGTTCTTCTTGTGAGTTGGGGAAAGCTAAAAGAAAGTCTTTTCACACTAAGACTACCCCAAGTTCAAAAAGACGTTTACAACTTCTACACATGGACTTATGTGGTCCTATGCGGGTAGAAAGCATTAATGGAAAGAAATATGTTCTCGTAATTGTTGATGACTACTCCAAATACACTTGGACTTACTTCTTGAGGTCCAAAGACGAAACACCTGCAGTTCTCATTGATTTCCTCACACTTGTCCAAAGAGGACTTCATGCTCAAGTTAGAACAGTTCGAACTGACAAAGGCACAAAATTTCTGAATAAAACTCTTCATGCATACTTTGCAAAAGAGGGTAAAAACACGAAATGTCAACTGCTCAAATACCTGAACAAAACGGCATTGTCGAAAGACGGAACCGTACTCTTGTTGAGGCTGCTCGAACAATGCTAAGTGCCGCTAAAGTTCCTTTGTTCTTCTGGGCTGAAGCAATTGCAACAACATGTTTTACTCAAAACCGTTCACTTGTAATTCCTCACCATGAGAAAACACCTTACCACATCATTAATGCCCATAAACCGTCAGTTAAGTTCTTTTACATTTTTGGCTCTCTTTGTTACATCGCCAGAGATGGTGAAAATCTTGATAAGATGAAGGAAAAAGGCGATGAATGTATTTTTGTAGGGTATTCTACTCAGTCAAGAGCCTACATGGTATTTAACAAGAGAACAAGAATAATAGTTGAAACCATTCATGTTAACTTTGACGAATTGCCTCAAATGGCATCAGATCACGTCAGTTCTGACCCCGTTCCACAATGTCCGACTACGGTACTTGATCAAGACAGTTTAAGTCCCGAACCCCAAAGTCAAGAAAATGTTCCTTAAGCAGCCGAGACAGTAACAACGTCAAATGAGCTGGATTTGCTATTTAGTCTGATGTTCGATGAATTACTCAATGGAACTACTCCAGTTGTGTCAAAGTCTTCCGCTGTACATGCTGCTGATGATCCTAATAAACGTCAACATCATAACACAACTCACTCTTCTACAACAACCGTTGTTGCAGATGTACATCCATTAAACATTCAAACAACACCTCAAACTACAAATCAAGCACCAACTCAAGTACCAACTGTCACTGTCAATGAGAACATTATTCAAGCAGAAACCAATAACAAAAATGCACAAGTTGACGATGATGAATTTGTCAACGTCTTTAGTACACCGATACAAGATCGAGGGGAGACATCGTCTCGTCATGTTGATTCGTCAAACATGCATACATTCTATCAACACCATCCTTCTTGACAACGTTGGACAAAAGATCACCCGTTAGAACAAGTCATTGGAAATCCTTCTCAATTAATTAGAACAAGACGTCAGCTAGAAATAGATAGCGAGATGTGTATGTTCGCACTCACCGTGAGTCGAACCGAACCGAAGAACATCAAAGAAGCCATGGCTGATTCTACATGGATTGAAGCAATGCAAGAAGAACTTCATCAGTTTGATCGATTAGATGTATGTGAATTAGTCGACAGACCACTTTGTAAAAATGTCATTAACTTGAAGTGGCTCTGGAAAAACAAACATGATGAGGAAGATACTGTGATTCGCAACAAAGCTCGTCTTGTAGCTAAGGGATATGCTCAAAAGGAAGGAATTGATTTCGAAGAGTCATTTGCACCAGTTGCTCGATTGGAAGTTGTACGATTGTTCATTGCGTATGCTGCACATAAATCATTTACAGTGTACCAAATGGACGTTAAAACAGCATTTCTTTACGGACCTCTGAAGGAAGAAGTGTACGTAAACCAACCAGATGGATTTGTTGACCCATATCATCCTGACAAAGTTTACCGTCTCAAGAAAGCATTATATGGTCTCAAACAAGCACCAAGAGCGTGGTATGATGAACTCTCCAACTTCCTGGTATCCAAAGGATTCTCAAAAGGTTCTATTGATCCAACTCTGTTCATAACTAAACATGGGGAAGACATACTGCTTGTGCAAATTTACGTTGATGACATAATTTTTGGTTCTACGAACCCAAAACTTTCAAAACGATTTGGAAAACTAATGCACAGCAAGTTTGATATGTCTATGATGGGGGAGCTGAAATTCTTTTTAGGAATTCAGATCCACCAATCCCCTCGTGGTATCTTTATAAACCAAGCTAAGTATGCTCAAGAGATACTTAAAAAGCATGGTGTGACCTCATGTGATAGCATTGGTACTCCAATGGCTACAAAACACCTAGATGCTGACTTGAGTAGTACTCCGGTCGACCAAACGAAATATCGTAGTATGGTCGGAGTACTCATGTACCTAATAGCAAGTAGACCAGATATTGTACATGCAACATGTTATTGTGCTCGTTATCAAGAAAAACCGACTAAGAAACATCTCACTGCGGTTAAGCGGATATTTCAGTACCTTAAAAATTCCATTAACATGGGTCTCTGGTATCCGAAGTACACCGGTTTCGAACTAACTGCTTTTTTAGATTCGGATCACGCGAGCTGTCTCGATTCACGTAAGAGCACATCTGGTGGCATACAATTCATAGGTGGTGATAAGTTAGTCAGCTGGTCTTCTAAAAAGCAGGACAACACTTCAATGTCTTCAGTAGAAGCCAAGTATGTGTCTTTATCTGCGTGTTGCGCTTAAGTTCTATGGTTGAGAACTCAGCTCACAGATTATGGCTTTCACTTTGATAAAATACCTATGTATTGTGACTCAAAAGCAGCCATAGCCATCTCGTGCAATCCAGTCTAGGATTCCCGTACCAAGCACATCGATGTCAGAACTGAATACCAGTTACCTGACCTGTTTACTAAAGCTCTGTCGGAAGATAGGTTTAAGTATCTTGTCAAATAACTCGGTATGAGATGTTTGAATCCAGATGAATTGGAGGTTCTGGCAAACGAATCTGCTTGATCTATCAAACATCAATTTGTGAACATTTTTTTCTTATCTATTTATTTTTTATTTATAAAAAATTTTTGAAAAAGAAAATACAAAAATATAAAACCAACAAAAAGAAAATAGAAAAATATAAAATCTAGAAAAACAAATTTTAAAATCAAAAAATTTCAAAAATACCAAAAAGAATCTTCTCGACATGTCTCTTGAAATCGATAACATTTACGTACCTAGAAATGTTGATTAACATCGATACGGGCGTATAAATGAAGTTCGAGCAAGAGTTTCAAATGCTTTCAAAACATGTCATTTCGAAATTTTCTCATAATGACGTATGTACAATTCAGTGCATAACACGGACGCCGAACGAAATAGGGAAGTGTAATGCTATCCAAGTGCCCTTACTCTAAAAAATTAGAAGAGAATTCTTCTATTCACATGGGTTTTCTTATAAAATCGTTGAACAAAATTTTCCAAAAGTACTTTTCATTGTCAAATAGTCTACAAAATAATTTTGTGTATCTTTTCCATAAAAAGTAGTATTTGTTAAAATTGTGTGTTCAACACTCCCTTCCTCGACATATGTTTAAAATTGTGGAACCAAGAATTCATTTTATGTAATCCTAAATTATGAGGGGGGACCCTTATATAAAAACAAGCTTTAATGTGTTTGGGTACATCTCATAAATGTTTAATTTTATTGTATCCAAACACATTTTATGAAATTAAAATGTGGAAACTTATAATGTCAATTAATAATATACATTGTTCACTAAGGCATCTCACTCCGTCTTCAACATTTTGTGGTGTCATATCAATTTTTTCATTCCGAGTCAAGTTATTAAAAATATTTGGTATCCCACACATACTGTTGAAAGGGGAGCTAACAAAAACTAAATTCATAGCAATATCATGGTATAAAATTTTCATTCACATAATGGAATTTTTCATGTCAAATTTTAATCAATTGGTATTTCAAATACTAAGTGTTTTATTATTTAAAATAAGGGGAGAAAATGTGATTAAAATATGATATAGAAGAATGTGATCTTTAAGACTCTAAGTGCAACCTTTTCCTTCATGTGCTAAATAATTTTGAATCTCTCATCTCGGAGCGCCATGTGTAGTGGGTATTTGAGAAAATAACAATGTGTCAGAAAATGGGTTTTATTGTTCTATCACATACCCAACACCGATTAATATTCACGAAGACGATTCTGATGTCATAGGAGGTGGTTAGGAAGGACAAGAAGTCCTAACGATCCAAACCAGAACTGAGGGATCTACCCCATCCATCAGTTAGTGAAAAGTATGAGGCCGAAACGGCGTGAGAGGTGGTTGTGTGGTGAGATGTGGTGTTATAGTGAGGGCTGCCTGGGAGAGGACGTGAGCAGTAGAGTGTGGTGGAGGACAGTAGTGTCGCGTGGCGGCGGAGAGACGTGCGAGAGACATAGCTCTCAAAAGGTTAATCGTGTACTATGTCAGGAGGAAGATAACACAAAATCTCTCATGGCAACAACCGTGCCTTCTACAGATATTGATGCACGTCTTGGTAAGCATTGAAGGGGTTGAAGAATTAAAAAGAAATGTATGGATAAAGGGTGAAAACAAAGCAGCCCTCCACACAACTTAGGCAGAAACCGGGTCAATACATAATCTATCAAAATCACAAAGATGATTGTTGATATTGAAGACGACATCATGGACCCAGTGATGCAATGCACAACCCTTCCCAGCTATTCGAGTTTCTCTCAAAAGAAACTTGTCTCATTTGTCACGGAGATACACATGTTATCTATTGACATCTCACTCTGAGATTGTTGATATTGAATAGGTGGCAGTCTGCTCCAGCCTCTGATTACTAAAACCAAAGTGCACAAATTGAGTCTAGAGCCAGAAGAGATCAAATTATAAATCTCATTAGGACACAATGTCAAAATACACTTGTTGAACACCATAAAGTTCACAAGCTGTAACAAAGAGTCCTACGCATTATCCTTGAGATCTTGCCAGAACATCCGAGTGATACTTAAGTATTCACAGTGAAGATGGAAATCCTGCTTGAGCCAACATCAAACAAGCTCTTGGTAGGTGACTTGCAAGATTCTATATGAATCAAGCTTGTGTCAACTGGAAAGAAACGATGGTGCGATTCTATGTGAATCAAACTTGTTCCAGTAAAATGAATTGACGACTTAATCAGAAAGATAGTAACTATTTGATTCACTCTTACCGTGTTGTCTGCTTTGAGACGTTCCGGTAATGAGAACTAGCAAGCATGGTGAATCTAATACATCTGTGTTAGAAGATCCTACGCTTTGAGCTGGAAACCCTGTCAAGGAGATTCTCTGAATCTACCTGATCACATGTATAGTATTTATACTATAAAATGGGAAACCGGAGGTTAATGCAACCGAACTCAAGATGAATGACAAAGCCATATAAATCTTTTATTGCTAAATGTCTTATTTTAGGTTTAGACAACAGTGTTGCAGCCTCATTCCAGTGAAGTCAGATTCATAGACCACATGCTCATACTTAATCCTTTAAAGTTAATCATTCAACGTCAAGATAGTTGATTCTAACCTTCCCCACCATCAAAGAGCCTCAAATTCAAATAAAGAACTTAAAGTCAAAAGACGAAGGCTTAAGATCAAGATCACGAAGCATGAATTAACAAAGCCATTACAAACAAGACAAGACCAAAAGAAGGCAAAGCTCAAACGTCATATCGTCAACGTTGGGGAGATCAAAGAAGACCTCAACATTGGGGGAGATTGTTAGCCTTAATTTTATTAAGTCAAACAAGAAAGTTATCGGTCTTATAAAGTTAAATAGGTCTTGTAATGTAATAGGCTAGTCGGGTATTAACGGGCTTGGATTGTAATATAATATTGTCTATGATTCGGGTTCAAAGCCCAAGTTAAGCCAAGCGTGACCCATTTAGAAAGCCCAAGTGCCAAGGAATAGGCTAAGGGTATAAAAGAAACCCTCTCCACACATGGAGAGGGTGTTGGTTGCATTTGTTTCATTTGTAACTCACCATTTCTCTCTAAATTTAATCTTTCCTTCTTGTTTCTCTCTCTACTTTCTCTCTCTACATTCTAGCTTATTTTCTACTCTTTATAGCTTATTGGTATTGCTTAAAGTTGTGTTTGGATCTTAAATATATGGGATAACAAATACCCTCTCCACACATGGAGAGGGTGTTGGTTGTTTCATTTTTCATACATTAATCTAATTTTGTCCTATTTTACTTTCTCTCACTAGAAGCAACCTCCCACTCTCTTTCTCTCTCTAGATTTCTTCATACTTGTGTGTATGTTTAAGGATTACTCATATTCTACATGACTCCAAAATGATGACCACCAATGTATCCTTGTTTCTTGTACCTTATTGACCTGAGAAAAACATGCTTTAAAATGTTAACATAGAGTTAGTGAATTCATAGGTTTAAGTAATGTATAAAGTAGGACCACAAGATTTCAAAGTGTATGACTATTGTAACACATAACATATCACAAACTATAATTAAGTTTCCCTAAGCTCATGACACTGAAGCTCGACATGTATGAATTGCAATATAAATTGCCAACATTGCCCGTGTAGATGTTCAACCCGCAACATCCCAAATCCGACATGGTATACGTCCGTTAGTTTGGTACCGCCAAAACTAGTGAGCGCTACCCGAACGGGAATGTCAATCCCAAATAGATCTATTTATAACATTCGCGCTTACACCAAGTAATTGACAGTTCATGATATTGGGCTCAGTGAGTTATCGCTACTTAGACAAACATGTAATATTGTTTAAAAGTGTACTTGCGTCCAATATGTAAAACAATGCATGTTCTCACCTCAAAAGTTGTAAATCATTGTAATTGTATAAAATGAGGCTATGAACTCATCTTAGTAAATGGTTTGATTATCTAAATCAAATAAGTAAATCGTCTCGGGAAATCCGAATGCAACCTAATTAAGTATATGTCATATGAGTATAATGTATTTAAATAAATACCACATATAATTTTATAGAGTTACATCACCATCTAAAATGTTTGTTTAATTTATAACGTTGAAACAATATTTAAATTGTACTTGTGAAATAAATGTTCAAGTATTGTGTTTGTAAAAATATCATCTTTGTCCAACAATTGATTATTTGTTAATAATATGTGTTTTAATATTTTTGTTGTTTATATAATGATATTATATAAATAGTTTAATTGTTTTATAAAATAATATTTATAAAGTTAAAAACATATATAAATATTATGTAAATAATATTACATTATTTCTTAAGGTTTTTATAGCCCAAGCGGACCCGAAAATACTCGTAAATCATATTTTACATTTTAATCAGCAACCTTATAGTTTTTGTAAAAATAGTGCACAAGAGGTATATAATTTCTAGAAATTCATAACTTTTGCATTTTAACTCCGTTCTAACGTTTTTTATATGTATGAATTCATGACGAGATAATATATCAAAATATTATATTTATAATATTTATAAAAATTATGAACAGTAACACTAATATAAACTGTTAAATATATAAAATTACATTTATATATTTAGTTATTGAAATCTTGTAAAAATCATAACTCATTCGTTTTAATTCCATTTTTAGTGTTCTTTATATCCACGAAATCGTATTGAGATGATCTATCATAATAAAATATTTGTACATTTTTATCAGGTCTGGAACAGTAACAGTTTTTGTAAAATAACTTTTATAAAAATACCTTTATATATTTAATTATTGTAATCTTGTAAAAATCATAACTCCTTCGTTTTAATTCCGTTATTAATGTTATTTATATATTTGAAATCCTCATTAAATAATCTGTCAAAATAAAATATTCATAGAATTTTTTAAATTATGTACTGTTACAATTTTTATAAAATAACTTTTATAAAAACACTTTTATCGTAATCTTGCAAAAATCATAACTCCTTTATTATAGCTTTGTTTTTCAAGTTTTTTATATACACGGAATCCTTAATATTAAAACAGTTCGTATATAAAGTGTATACAATGGTATGTGATTAATTACACATACCCTTTACCTGTAAAAACGAGCCTAAAATAACCAAAATATATCAAAAATACATTGTATTTGTGTGTTTTGTGATTTATGATTGTGCAGGTAACGGATATCAACAAAAAGGACAAAAACGAAACAAAAATGATAAAACCGAGCCCGAGAATGGAAAGAGCGTGAAAAGTCAAAGTCAAAAAGTCAAAGACGAAGCCAAAAACAAAGAAATCTTAAATGGATCAACCCGCACCCATTTAATGTGCCGGGTCAGCCCATTAAGACATTATCAAAAAGTCTTACAAGTAAAAAAAAGCCCTAAAACCAAACTGGCCCAAATATAAGCCCAACAATACTTAACCATTACACCCTTAACTCTTTTACACCATTGGTCCTTATGATTTTGCATCGTTAGTCCATAGGGACTAACACTGTCAGTCCCTAACTACTTAACACCATTACCTCATCCTTAACCCCGTTATCCCCAAAACTTAGTCAAACTTCTCCTGCCAAAAACCCAAATCCCACTATTCATCGTCCCTGTCACTCTTATCTTGACCTCTGCACCCCAAAACAAACCCATCACTCTCACACCTCAACCCCACTTCATAAGGTGCCAATTCCACCTTGGCAATCCTCTCACTTCCCATTCGTCAATGAATTGAAGAACCAAATGAAGGGTTGTGATGATAAGACTTGGTGAACAATATTTTTAGATAGCTGTGATGAGAATTCTACTCACTCATACAGAAAACACAACCTCTCACTCAATCACAGAAGAAGCACAAGCTTGAAGACCCCAAGAGAGCAAAAATCTTATATAAATAGGACTCTTGTAAGCCCTGGAGGCTATCTAGTTTTTTATAGCTTATCTTAGTTTAAATTTAGCTTATTGTAATTTTTATTCAAGCCTTGTAACTGTTTTTAAGAATTAATAAAATTTGAGGTATTTTATGTTATAAAATTCTGAGTTTTTAAGTTAATGTTTATTGTGTTTCAAATTCCTTTATAAGCTAGCAAAAGCTCTTATTTACTCTTACTTAAGCTGTTTTACTTAAGCACTATAAGTTTTTCAATAACTTGTAGTGTTTAAGCCTTTTTACCAAAAAAATCACTCAAAAAGCTATTTTGGATGACAAGCCAGATTTGGAAGGGCTTGTGGGTTTTTACTAGCTTGTTTTTAAACAAGCTAAAGCTTGTATAAAAGCTCTTTTGAGCATTCATGGTCCTTGTTTGAGCTAGGATCAAGGTACACATTTCATTTTCTCTTCTTTATAACTTATTTTCTGTTTAGCTTATTACTGCTTATCATGTGCTTATAGCTTGCTTATTGATGTTTAGTTTTGCCTATTCAGTTCTATTATAGCTTAATGTGTTTAGTTGTTAGCTTAAATTAGTCTAAATTTGCATTTTCTTATGAACTGTCCTTATTTCTAGTTATTATAGCTTTTGAGTCTAGCTTATTATTAAGTTCTTATTTGTCTTTAGTTTATGCTTAATTGTCCTTTATTTTCTTAATACTTTATCTGGTTTTAGAAATCTGAGCTTATTTCAACATTTTGTAGTGTAAAAATGCAATTTTAGAATTTAAAGAGGTGTTTGGGATAAGCAGCACTAACCTTAGTTAGTGCTGTTTGACCACTCATTGGTCCTTAAGTCTACTTTGAGAAGCTTAAATTAGGACTATTTGACATCTTAATTAAGTTTTTATGGTTTAAACTTGAGTTTCAAGTTTCATCTAAAAGTTGTTAGGATCTGAGGTCTTATTGCTTTTTGAAACTGTTTAAACTTGGATTTGATTAGTTTATGTCATTAAGTGGTGTTTTCATGCTTGTTTTTGGTCATGTATGCAGTAGAATGAGTTTGGTTTAAGAGTGCATTTGTTCTTTGAGATTTAAGTCCAAATCTGTCATTGTTCTAAGTCTTATTTTCAAAAGCTTTAAATCTAATTTTAACTGCAAATTTGGGTTTGATTTAGGTTGTTTATGAATCTGAAAATAATAGCATAAGCTTTTAAGACATTAAGCTTTATCTGTTTTTACTTTTTGAGTTTTTAAATCAGCTTAATCTAGCTTAATTTTAGGGCTTAAATCAGTAATTTTCCAAAAAACAAAGTCAGTATATACTGATTATGGTCAGTATATACTGACCTCTCTTTTAAGTTTCTTCATTAGCTTATTTTTGCATCTAATTTGCTTATTTCTAGCTTATTTATGTTATTTGAGTCCCTATCTTAATCTGTTTTCATGTTTTGAGCTTTTTCTAAGTGCTTATAGGTCTTGAAATTTAGCTTAAAAAGTGTGGGGCAAGTCTTTTAAAATCTGTTTTTGTGTCTACTGTCTTTAAGTTTTAGGGTGCTTTTTAGCTTGTTTTATTAGCTTATTTGTGATCCTAAGTGCTTATTAGGTTAGGGCCTTGGTCTGAGTTAGCTTATTTAGGTTTTGCTTTAGCTTTTTAAGTTTTTAGATAGCTAGCAGTTTAGCTTAAAAGTTTCTTGGTTACAATTTAGCATTCTGTCCCTTTAATGTGCTTATTCTAGTTTTTTTTTGTTTTGCTTAATTCTAGTTAAATGTTCTTATTAGACTTAGCTGTAAGTTTTTTTTAGCTTATTCAGCTTAGGTTTGAGCTTATTTAAGCTTATTAGCAATTTCAGTTTAAGTGTAAAGCTTAAAAGCTCTTAAGTCAAAACTGTCACTTGTTTTAGCTTTTTTTTTTTTAGAAAAAGTTGTTTTGTTAAAAGTTGCTTCTTTTTAGGGTTTTAGCCTTTTCAAGAAGAAAATTTAAAAAAAATGTTTTATAAAAAAGGGTGGCCACAGGTTTCGAACCTGTGACCTCCCCCTTACATAGCCAACACCTTAACACACCACACACTCACCAACTGCCCTGTGGTCTTTTTCGATTATAGTTTAGTATATTTAATATTAATACTTCATTTTTAGTTTTTTGCTTATCCGTGCTTAATGACTTATTATCTGCTTATTCATTTAGCCAATTTTCAAGTTTTCATTTTTCATAGATTCTTCATAGTATAAAGTACTTTTCTTGAATTTTTCAGAATTTTGCAAATTAGTTTAGTATTTTTAATTAATTTTTTAGATTAAATCAGTTTTTAATTCATAATAAATAAAATAAAAGTCAAAAAAAATATAATTCTTTTTTTTTAAATTTTCTTTTATCATTTAGGACCTTTAAAATTTAAATTTGCTTTTGTAGGGTTAAAATTTGGAGATTTAGGTTTTTAAAGCTCGGGTTTTGATCCCGTTATCGTTTTTCGTGTTTTAACTTTAATAGCTTTTGTTATTAGCTTGCTTTTATTTGCTCTTGCATGTTATTTGTAGATTTAGAATCCAAATCAAAATTTGATTATTCAAACACGCGATCACGAATTTAAACTCGATTCTCAATTCACGCCTCGTCGGGAAACGACCCGGGAAGGTTTTGGATTTTACTTTGGATAAAAGTAATCTTTTAAAAACCTTACGGAATACTTACTCACTCTCTTCTTAATTGATATTTATGTTTTAATTATATATATATATATATATATATGTATATTAAGTTATATATATAAGTATAGTTAAAAGAACAAATCAATTTTTGGCGCCGCTGCCGGGGAGGTGTGTGCGATTATCGTGTTTACTTTTGAAGATTAGTGTTTGAAGACCCTTCCCCGTGAAGTTATCGCTTTCATTTGTGAATATTTTCAAGTAATCAAAAATACCAAAAAAATTGAAAAACAACAAAATCAACCGTTGTGTCACTTGTGATTTCGGCTCACCTTTAGATTACAAACTATAAGAGAGGTATAAGGAGGGTCGATCCTATGAACTTCGACCCGAAAGGAGAAGGTTTTTAAAACGCTTCGCGCTTACCCGCTCCTCCGCTTCTTTGTGCGTTTTCTAGAGAGCTACCGCGCACCTTTGACTATCGGTCCCAAAAATATTTTTCTTTTATATTTATCTTTCATAAAAATCTAAAAATAATCTTCTTATCCTCCTATTTGTTTAATTCTAATGACGTCATACAACCAACGTGGTTGTTTCAAGTGTGGAGGTCCGTTTGGTGGTCTATATTGTCGACAATGTACTTGTGAGCGGTGTAGAAGAAATTATACGGATGAAGTTTGTGCTTTATGCTGTTATGAATTTGAAAAATCATTCGTTAATGATTCAAATCCAAATTCTTTCATTGATTCTCTAAATATTTTCAACCCACCTCCACAACCCCAGACGTATTCTTGTGAGTTTTATGGAAACAATGCTCATTATGGTTACGATTGTCCACCTCAAGTTCCGTTTATCTATAATCCGGAACCGTGTTACAATCAAGACTTTGATAATGATTTCCCACAAAGTTTTCAAAGTTACCCACAACAACATCTTTGTTGTGAAAACTGCGGGGGTCCTTATGAGACTTTTCTGTGTTAACCGTTGAACCAAAATTTCTATAAACCTAATCTTTGCTATAATTCTATTTCTTCTAGTTTTGACCAATATCAACCCCCGCAGTATACCATCATTCATCAACCTCCTCAAGAAACGAGTGTGCAAGCCAGAGAAAACCTAATGAAATCTATACAAACCTTTTTAAAGAAGTTTGATCGTATATCTTTTAGAGAAACGCCAAAGGTTTTATTGCTAGCTTGGGAGAATTTTTTTTGAAATTAAGCATGCTTTTAAAGAAAAGCAACATCAACCAGAGGATATACAAGAATTGCTTCATAAACTTCTTAAAGATTTTCAAATGATAAGTGAGGAGCTGGCATATTATATTAATACTCCGAACTGGAATTGTCTTGCCTTCTACGAAGATGATGACGAGGAGTATACTAATGCAATCACACCCGTCTTACTAACCGAGGAGCCCAATAACTCTCTAAGTATGGGGGACGAGCATCTTAGCACTATTTCGGAAACAGAATCAGACGAATTAATAAAGTCTAGTGTTGAGAACCTTGTCCCAATCCCAAGTGAGTCCGAGGATTTTTCCGATATCGAAAGTGAGTGTGATGTGCCCGTTTGTGATAATTTTACAACTTTCTCTAATCCTCTCTTTGATGCTGATGACAATTTTTCCTCTAGTGACGACGAGTCATTTTCTGATAAGGACGTTCCGAAGGAAATTTATTCAAACCCTCTTTTTGATGAAGAAATCATTTCTACTAAGATAGATCCGCATCACTTTAATGCTGAGTCTGATCTTATATAATCTTTTCTTAATCAAGATACTTTGATTATTTCTTCTCCTAAGATCGATTCTCTTCTCGAGGAGTTCTCTGGTGAACTCGCTCATATCGATTTAATTCCACCGGGAATTAATGAAACCGACTTTGATCCTGAGGAAGAAATTCGTCTTGTTGATAAATTATAGTATGATAATTCATCTCCATGACCTCCGGAAGAATTTAATTCTGAAAATTTTGATATCGAATCTTTCTCTCCATCTCCTATCCCCGTTGAGGATAGTGACTCTCTTATGGAGGAGATCGATTTATTTCTTACTCCGGATGACTCGATGCCACCGGGCATTGAGAATGACGACTATGACTCGGAAGGGGATATTCTTTTTCTTGAAGAATTGCTTAGCAATGATCCCCTTTCACTTCCTGAAAATGAGTCATTTCACTTTGATCGTTATTATGTTCCATCATCCCCTCGTCCTCCTGAGAAACCACCGGATGATGATGATGAGCCCGATACGGGAGTTTTTACAAAAGTGGTGGATGATATTTCTGATAATTCGACAAGAGAACTTTATGTTCATGTGCCTAATGTTTTACCCACCCTTCCCACCCTTTCTCCAATGTTTGACACTTTGCTTCCATTTTCATCCGAAAATGACGACAAAGTTTTCAATCATGGAATTCTTGCTTCTAATGAGGAGAAATCTCCTCATCTCTTATCTCATCGGGGCTTTAAAGCTTTCCAGGTCATTTTTGATTTTTCTGAAAGCCCGATGATGATCTATGGAGGGGACAGTCCTATCTTGGATGTTCCATTTCTCCATTTCTATCCTCCTTGACCAACTCAAGTATGGGGGATCGAGTCAGGCTCAAGACTCGGTTAACAAAAATAAGCGCTTCGTGGGTGGCAACCCATGCTTATCCTAATAGTAGTATTAATAAATAAGTGTGTTGTGAGGAGGCTCGCCTCTTCCTTTCTCGTGTTTTGTGGTTTGTGTTGTATGTCCAGGATTGCCCCGGATTTTGAAGCCTCTCGTGCTCGTGGTTTTGTCCTTCGTTCACTCGAGCTTCAATCCTTAGCATGATTATGGGAATCCAATATCCAATCTTATCGACTAACGTTTATCTTTGAGCACACTTAATAAACGGCTTTAGATTTACGTAGAGACCCTTCTTAAAACATTGAGGACAATGTTTAGTTCTAGTATGGGGGGATCTATCAATTTGATTGTGCCTGCAGTCGTTGTTTTCACGTAATCCCGTTTTTACCACCAAAATACCAAAAAATGAAAAAATTTAAAAATTTTCAAAAAATAAAATAAGTGTTTTATCACAATGTTGACTTTCCTACTGGGTAGAATAAGAATAAATTTTGACTCGATCGAACATGTTGAGCTCTTAGCTTTGTTCCGTAACCATTATAAACTTGTCTAAGCTAGTTTATTTGACTAAGCATTCGCGGATCTTTTTATTAAAGATTTTAAATTTGCGAAGAACGAGAAATGATAGAGTTAATTATGAGTAAGATGCTAAACAAGGATTAGTTGGAAATCTTAAGAGCTCATAAGTGTAGTTTGTGGCTTTTTTTTCTCACATAAGCTTCTAACCGGACTAATAATACGTGCTCTTTTTGAAAATTAAACTTAAATCAACGATTTTTGAAGTATAGTCGATATTAGTTCAAATTTATACTTAAATTTTCTAAAAAGAAATTTTCTCTATATCGTGGTAATATAATGTGTAAAAAAATGATGAAAAATGAGGTAATAATAATAATAAAAACTGTGGGCTAATAAAAGTTTACTGCATCTTGCCGGCTCACAACCGATGTTGCAGCCTTCTAAAAGGTCGAGGATTTCCGTAGTTTAAAGGATGCATAATTATGTTAAGTGTGATTTAATAAATATAGGGAAAATCTCTTTTTCTTAAATTTAATTATGCTTTAGAACTAAGACTATTTCATTTTAAGTTGTGATTTTTCTAAATAAATTATGTATAAACGGGAAATCCAAGGGTTTTAAAACCGAAGGTCCGTGAGTCTCGATACTAGTCTCTGTGGGGTGTCAAAAGCCTGGTCACTTAGCCGCAAGGTTGGGATGTATCGAGACGAAAGTCGCTACATGGGATGATCTCGCCTTCAAACTCATTACTTTTGGGTGGAACGTGAAGCATAGAAATTTTGCAAAACGTTGATCCATGGTTGAAATTCGAAATGGCACATTCACCTACTATATAATAATTGTCGGGAGTGAAAAGTTTCACAAGTTACAAGTATGAGTAGTGTTAGCATCTTAACTTATATTTAACGGTGATTTCGTTTTTGAGTTTGGTTTGGGACAAGTGAAAAATCAGGGACGATGAATTTATCCTTTTTTGGGCATTTTAGGATTAAAGTGCTTCTTGTTCTATGACCCTAAAAGTTATGAAAATAACGAAAGTCCAAACATTCTAGTTAGTTGCTTAAAAAGAAAAAGTATACAAAAAAATGAGAAAAAGGAAAAATATAAAAATAGTAGAGGAATAATAAACTGGTTTAAACGGGGCTTTTCAAAACTAATGATCTTTTAATCCCTTAAGATGAACACTTAGCTACTTTTTGAGGTAATTAGTCGAGGGGGATTGAGATTCTTGGTTTTCTAAAGTGTTTACTTATGGCATTGCGTGAGGACACGACAATATCTTAGTATGGGGGATTTTGGTATGTGCTTAATTACACATACCTTTTACCTGTAAAAACGAGCCTAAAATGACCAAAATATATCAAAAATACATTGTATTTGTGTGTTTTGTGATTTATGATTGTGCAGGTAACGGATATCAACAAAAAGGACAAAAACAAAACAAAAAGGACAAAACCAAGCCCGAGAATGGAAAGAGCGTGAAAAGTCAAAGTCAAAAAGTAAAAGTCAAAAAATCAAAGTCAAAAAGCCAACAAGTCAAAGACGAAGCCGAAAATGAAGAAATCTTAAATGGACCAACCCGCACCTATTTAATGGGTCGGGTCAGCCCATTAAGACTTTATCTAAAAGTCTTACAAGTCAAAAAAAGCCCTAAAACCAAACCGGCCCAAATATAAGCCCAACAATACTTAACGATTACACCCTTAACTCTTTTACACCATTGGTCCTTATGATTTTGCATCGTTAGTCCATAGGGACTAACACTGTCAGTCCCTAACTACTTAACACCATTACCACATCCTTAACCCCGTTATCCCCAAAACCCACTCAAACTTCTCCCGCCAAAAACTCAAATCCCACTATTCATCATCCCTGTCACTCTCACCTCGACCTCTGCACCCTAAAACAAACCCATCACTCTTACACCTCAACCCCACTCCACAAGGTGTCAATTCCACCTTGGCAATCCTCTCACTTCCCATTCGTCAATGAATTGAAGAACCAAATGAAGGGCTGTGATGATAAGACTTGGTAAACAAGATTTTTGGATGGCTGTGATGAGAATTCTACTCACTCACACAGAAAACACAACCTCTCACTCACTCACAGAAGAAGCACAAGCTTGAAGACCCCAAGAGAGCAAAATTCTTCTATAAATAGGACTCTTGTATGCCCTTGAGGCTATCTAGTTTTTTACAGCTTATCTTAGTTTAAATTTAGCTTATTGTAATTTTTATTCAAGCCTTGTAACTGTTTTTAAGAATTAATGAAATTTGAGGTATTTTATGTTATAAAATTATGAGTTTTTAAGTTAATGTTTATTGTGTTTCAAATTCCTTTATAAGCTAGCAAAAGCTCTTATTTACTCTTACTTAAGCTATTTTACTTAAGCACTATAAGTTTTTCAATAACTTGTAGTGTTTAAGCCTTTTTACTAAAAAATCACTCAAAAAGCTATTTTGGATGACAAGCCAGATTTGGAAGGGCTTGTGGGTTTTTACTAGCTTGTTTTTAAATAAGCTAGAGCTTGTAGAAAAGCTCTTTTGAGCATTCATGATCCTTGTTTGAGCTAGGATCAAGGTACACTTTTCATTTTCTCTTCTTTATAGCTTATTTTCTATTTAGATTATTATTGCTTATCCTGTGCTTATAGTTTGCCTATTGATGTTTAGTTTTGCCTATTCAGTTCTATTATAGCTTAATGTGTTCAGTTGTTAGCTTAAATTAGTCTAAATTTGCATTTTCTTATGAAGTGTCCTTATTTTTAGTTATTATAGCTTTTGAGTATAGCTTATTATTAAGTTCTTATTTGTCTTTAGTTTATGCTTTATTGTCCTTTATTTGCTTAATACTCTATCTGTTTTTAGAAATCTGAGCCTATTTTAACCTTTTGTAGTTTAAAAATGCATTTTCATAATTTGAAGGGGTGTTTGGGATAAGCAGCACTAACCTTAGTTAGTGCTGTTTGACCACTCATTGGTCCTTAAGTATACTTTGAGAAACTTAAATTAGTACTATTTGACAGATTAATTAAGTTTTTATCATTTAAACTTGAGTTTCAAGGTTTCATCTAAAAGTTTTTAGGATCTGAGGTCTTATTGTTTTTTGAAACTGTTTAAAATTGGATTTGATTAGTTTATGTCATTAAGTGGTGTTTTCATGCTTGTTTTTGGTCATGTATGCAGTAGAATGAGTTTGGTTTAAGAGTGCATTTGTTCTTTGAGATTTAAGTCCAAATCTGTCATTGTTCTAAGTCTTATTTTCAAAACCTTTAAATCTAATTTTTAACTGCAAATTTAGGTTTGATTTAGGTTTTTTATGAATCTAAAAATGATAGCATAAGCTCTTAAGAAAACAAGCTTTATCTGTTTTTACTTTTTGAGTTTTTAAATCAACTTAATCTAACTTAATTTTAGGGCTTAAATCAACAATTTTCCAAAAAACAAAGTCAGTATATACTGATTATGGTCAATATATACTGACCTCTCTTTCAAGTTTCTTCATTAGCTTTTTTTTAAATCTAATTTGCTTATTTCTAGCTTATTTATGTTATTTGAGTTCGTATCTTAATCTGTTTTCATGTTTTGAGCTTTTTCTAAGTGCTTATAGGTCTTGAAATCTAGCTTAAAAAGTGTGGGGCAAGTCTTTTAACATATGTTTTTGTGTCTATTGTCTTTAAGTTTTAGGGTGCTTTTTAGCTTGTTTTATTAGCTTATTTGTGATCGTAAGTGCTTATTAGGTTAGGGCCTTGGTCTGAGTTAGCTTATTTAGGTTTTGCTTTAGCTTATTAAGTTTTTAGATGTGCTTATTCTAGTTTTTTTTGTTTTGCTTAATTCTAGTTAAATGTTCTTATTAGACTTAGCTGTAAGTTTTTTAAGCTTATTCAGCTTAGGTTTGAGCTTATTTAAGCTTATTAGCAATTTCAGTTTAAGTGTAAAGCTTAAAAGCTCTTAACTCAAAACTGTCACTTGTTTTAGCTTATTTCTAGCTTATTTTTGATTTTCAAAAGAAGTTGTTTTGTTAAAAGTTGATTATTTTTAGGGTTTTAGATTTTTTCAAGAAGAAATTTAAAAAAAATGTTTTATAAAAAAGGGTGGCCACAGGTTTCGAACCTGTGACCTCCCCCTTACATAGCCAACACTTTAACACACCACACACTCACCAACTGCCCTGGGTCTTTTTCGATTATAGTTTATTATATTTAATATTAATACTTCATTTTCAGTTTTTGCTTATTCGTGCTTAATGGCTTATTATCTGCTTATTCATTTAGCCAATTTTCAAGTTTTCATTTTTCATAGATTCTTCATAGTATAAAGTACTTTTCCTGAATTTTTTCAGAAATTTGAAAATTAGTTAAGTATTTTTAATTAATTTTTTAGATTAAATCATTTTTTAATTCATAATAAATAAAATAAAAGTCAAAAAAATATAATTCTTTTTTTTTTAAATTTTCTTTTATCATTTAGGACATTTCAAAATTAAATTTGCTTTTGTAGGGTTAAAATTTGGGGATTTAGGTTTTTAAAGCTCGGGTTTTGATCCCGTTATCGCTTTTCGTTTTTTTAACTTTAATTGCTTTCGTTTTTAGCTTGCTTTTATTTTCTCTTTCATGTTATTTGTAGATTTAGAATCCAAATCAAAATTTTATTATTCAAACACGCGATCACGAATTTAAACTCGATTCTCAATTCACGCCTCGTCGGGAAACGACCCAGGAAGGTTTTTGATTTTACTTTGGATAAAAGTAATCTTTTAAAAACCTTATGGAATACTTACTCACTCTCTTCTTAATTGATATTTTGGTTTTAATTATATATATATATATATATGTATATTAAGTTATATATATAAGTATAGTTAAAAGAACAAATCATACAATTTATTTTATAAACTTTTGACATAATTAAATTATTACAAGTCCTCTAATTCAATTAGTAATATATCTTCCACATATTATTAGTCCACTAATTATTTTCCATCATTTTATGTCTAAATAAAATGTCCTCATAATTATTTATTTATAAAATTTATGAATAAACTTTCAACAATTAATTTATAAACTAAATCTATAAATTAACCAACACTTATATAAAGTATGTTCTTGCGTTCTATCATATTTTTAACATCATTTCATCATGTGAGTATATAAATTTCGAACCATGTTTATGCTCATTTTTATTTTATAAACTTTTAAAATAAACCTAGGTGGTGAAGAACAATATAAACAATATATATGCATGAAATAAATGAATAGAAAGATTAGGGTTTATGTTTAGACCTCAATAAAGATGTATGAAGATGATACCCAAATCAACCACAAGTATTTAACCCTAAATACTTTCAAGAAAACCCTAAATCCAACTTGAAAACCCTAATTATCTTGCTTGAATAAACCCTTGCTAAACCAATATCCAAGCTTCCAAATTACTTTGCAACACCTTAGATATTACTACTAACAACACTAGTATACTTGTAATTCTTGAAAATCAAAACTATGAATGTTCTTGAAGAGATTATTTGATCCGTGACTTATGAGGAGAAAAGAGAGGAAATATGGTTGAAGTTTACGCGTAAATGAGATGTATGTGAAGTGTTAACTTTTTTACTTCTATTTATAACCCAAGGCTTGTATGAATACCACTTAAACTAAAACCATTGAAGACTTAGGGAGGGACGGTTTGGGAGCTTTAGGGTTAGGGTTCTTGGATTTATTTATTGCTAGGGTGTAAGGAATAAGCATGGTTGTGTAAGTAAAGATATGGAGTTGTGTAAGACTTGAAGTGATATTACCTTAAGCATGCTTTTCTTATCTCTTGGCCCTTGTAACCAGTCGAATACTCAAACACACATGGGAGACAAGAATTTGAAAATGGTAGCTTGAATATCATACTTTTACTTTGGTTTGATCCATTGGATAAAGGTTAATATAGTTAATGATGTTAGTGGGTTGTTTGATTTAATTAGAAGTGTATGAATTGTGTTTGTGTTATATTGTAACCGGCCATAGTAATATGGTGGTGATAGTTTTATAAAAACTTGATATTAAGGGTATTAGTGGGTATTTGTTGAAGTATAGATGGGTTTATGGGTTTACATGC
Organism: Tanacetum coccineum; assembly: GCA_026074375.1. Lineage (NCBI taxonomy): Eukaryota > Viridiplantae > Streptophyta > Magnoliopsida > Asterales > Asteraceae > Tanacetum > Tanacetum coccineum. Next base: position 98,737 of record BQNB010001130.1, read on the forward strand.
ATGCAAAGAGACTCCTAATTTCAAACCATAAGCGGTTTACGTAAAGTATAAAAATAAAACTTGAAAAGTTATAAATTATCTCCCTAATAATATTATAAGACTTATTGGACGTAAACTTTTATTTGATTGATGTCTGTTTACGTTGAATGTTGTTTTTTAGTTTACGCGATTTAACTAAACGAGTTAAGTAAAAAGTAAACGCATAAAAGTCTAAAAATAAATAATTGAATAAATGAAGTCGTAAAATGATCTGAATAATGGATTGTTACAACAACTTCATTATCAGCTTTTGGATTTCATTTGCTGACAACAATTAAAAAGAATTATTCTCAAAGTTATGATGTGATTGTTTGTTATTAAGAGTGTCTATTTCTTTATTGCTTGGTAAATTATGTTTGATGAACCCTTTTTGCTTTGGCATAAGAACACGGGTAAATTTGACATTTCATATTCAAAACATAATTATTATGTATTTTAAGGTATATATGACATATTTAAATCTTTGTAAAAATATATACCTAATTACAAGTTTTGCTTGAATATATATGCAATTATTATCTTTTGCAAAGATATATATGAAATTGCTCCAAAAAAGTAAAATTCATTTATAATATATGTATGTTAATACTAATTGGAACAAAATCTATATATATCTGAGCTAAGTTTCTACTTTCTATGTATATATGTGTACAAAATTATTATTTGTCTCTAGAAACATATCTAATTAAATATTTTGTAGCATCCAAATATAATTTTGGGTGAAATGCATATATATATATCCAACTAAAACTCATGATTGCATATATATATATATATATATATATATATATATATATATATATATATATATATATATATATATATATATATAATATATTATATAATAATATATATATATTAGTAATCTCCCGCAAAGCTTTAGCATTTAATATATAACTAAATTAAAAATATTATATTTTATAAAATTAATAGCAAAAAACTAATAATTAAATTTAGAGGTAAAATGGTTATTATACCCTTGTTCTTATTTTTCTTTTGATTACAAATATATCCTTTAACCTTTGTGGAAACTAGAAGGGGGGGGGGGGTGAATAGTTTACAAGTTCGTTTTTGTTTTAAAAGTTTGCTTTCAAAATATATAGATTCAAGTTGTATGTTTAGTCAATCAACAATATGAACCAACAATATAACAATCTAAGCTAAGACTAAATAACAGTGGTAATAATAATGAAGGGATAAGGAAAAGAACAATCAAACCAAGACATCAAGATTTTATAGTGGTTCGGCTACGAAGCACCCTTCGCCCTACTCCACTCCCCGAGTATCCTACTCGAGATTTCACTATGTCAACAAGCTCCCTTTAGGCAGAGAAAACCGTTTACACGTCGCTTACGTTGTTTTCCGACACTAAGCTAAATGTCGAGTTCTAATCTTAGCTAGAACCAATCTACCACTTCACAAGATATACACAATCACAAGATCTACACTATCGGATTTACACACAATTTCGAAATCACACAAATACACAAGACAAATACAATAAAGATTTGGTACGTAGAAGAAGAAAGGAGATATCACTAATTAACACTTCGTTTCTTGGCGAATACGAATGTTTTTCTCTTGCACTTGATAGACGGAGAGATGAGAAGTAAGAGATTAGATCACTTGAAACAAGATATAAAGATGTTAGTGATCAAGATATTTTAAAGAGAGAAAGGAGGTTTTAGAGAGAGAAAGTTATTAGAAAAATTCGTGCAAAGAAGTGTGTTTTTCTTCCAGCAATAGTGCAGTATTTATAGCCAGGAGTTTCAACGGTCACCTGGGGGCGGTCCCGGCGGTCCCAGATATATCTAGGGGCCGCCAACCCTATAAAGGGGCCGCCAGGTAGACTCCGCTCCTGTTTTTGTCTTTTTGTGATGAAGGTTGTATCTGGTATGGAACTTTCCATTTTGAGGGGAAAATTTGAATTTCAAATTTAAGTTTTTAAATAAAACTTTTCTTTTAATTAGAAATATTTTGTATATGTATTTGTTGTAAAAATTCTTTTGTAGAATAAAAGTGAAGGTTAAGAGAAAAATATGTTCTTGATCACTAATCATGCTTAATGATTTTGTTTGTCCATACCTTAAGCGATCACTAATCTTAGAAATGAAATTTTACACTTAAAAATTTGTGAACGTTTATTTTTATCGTAAAAGTTTTTACATTTTGTTATTATCAAAACATTGAGAAGTCAAAAAATATAAATAACGTTTTTAGACATTATTTGTATTAATAATCTCTCCCTTTTTGATGATGACAAAATATAAACTCATTTTTTTATGAAATTAAAGGTTTCAAATCATTAATGAGTTTTATTCCATTTCTCCCCCTTTTTGTCGAATCCAAAAAGGATGATCGTCGAATTGTAGAGGTGAGAAAGAAATCGACAATATTAAGACTCCCCCTTGATGTATGCTCCCCCTCTTTTTGGGGCACCAAGGGATCGATCTTACAAAAATTGTTTGCTACAAAACAAAGTTAGAAGTACAAGTGCAAGACAAATATCTTTTAAGCATAATAGTTAATGCAAGTCACCCAAAAAACATTTCATGCAACAATCAAGAAACTCATACAATAGCAAATGCAAGTAATACATTCATACAACATAAAAGAAAAATAGAGCTAATACGAGCGAAGAGGCCATTAATCCATAAATTACTACAATCTAATCATACTTCATGAGATAGAGAAAGATAATACTACATAAGTCCTAAATGATTCATGATTCATAGGGGATGACTTTTTAAGAAAAAGGATTTAGGGTGACACATTTATGAAATTTTTTGACAACATTTTAAGTTGGAGGTGGAAAGTGTGAGGTGATTGCGGTAGTGAGAAGGAACTCAAGATGAGCAAACATGATGTTCATCTCATCTCTTAGGGTTAAGAAAAGAGTTCGGTTGTGAGAGCAACATATGCATGTTGACCCGTGGTAGTCATGGTAGTTGTAGTAAAGGGGATGGCCCATGATAGGAGGTTGAGGTTGTGGTGGAGATGGTGGTGATGGAGTTTTAAGGTTTTCAAATGATGATAATGAAAGAGTGATATCCAAAGAATAATGTCTTTGAAGTGGTTGAGGGTTTGAAGGTCTAGGAGGAACATCCAAGATGTTGTTAAGCAAGGGGTTCAAAGGTTGAGGAGAAGATGGTTCATGAGATGAAGGTGGTGAGATTTGAAGTTTTGATTGAAAAGAAGAAGGTGTGGTATCTTGACATGGTGAGGTGTCATTTGTTGATGGATTTTTTGCTGGTGCATTTGGAGGAGTTAGAGATGAAGAGGTTGTGGTAGGAAAAGGTGTAGTAAGGTTTTCATCATCATTTGTGAGATCAACAAATAGTTGTTCTGGGGGTATGATAGTGAGTTTAATGTTCTTAAAGCCATAGGAGGAAGAAGCTTGAGTAAAATCCATGGTAGAAAGAATTGAAGAAGATGAAGATGATAAGAAGAGTTGGAAGGATGGCTTATTTAATTAGGAGGTATAGGATCAAAGTATAAAAGCATGAGGATTAGAAGGATAGATTCCAAAAATGGTTTAGCAAAATGCAAGAAGTTTAGCTGGGCCTAAGAGAGAATAGTCAACTGCACATAAAATCAGGTAGTCACAGTAAAATTTTACGTGACTCTGATGGCGGTCCCATAAATATATGGCGGTCCCAGATATATTAGGGGGCCGCCCAGTATTTATGGGGGCCGTTCTATGGAGACAGGAAAATTTTCTAGTTTTTCCTGATTTTCTGTAAATCCTGTACAGAAAAAGTTTCCTATTTTTCCCTTTTGCAGTCAATTCTATTTCATCATGAATCATCCTCATAAAACCAAACATCCTAAATTTAATCAAATAGGTACATGTATGCATATTAACTAAGAGATAAGCATGGATATCATCATATAGCCAATTATAGTGTATCAAAGTACATGCAATCATCAATAATGATTAAGGAAGGTTATACATTTACTAGAATATGTCATAATAATATCTAGTTTAGTTCTACCAACAAGAGGATCCTAACAAGTAATCGTGTTACTTTGCCAAATCTAGTTTACGTGTGATGATTATGATGCGCAAATCGAATATCTTTCTAAATTTCATTTGTTGAACAATCATGTAATGGTTTCATTGTTGTTGAATATGAGATGAATTTGTGATTGTTTGGTGATAATTGGGTTAATTTGTCAAGAAATTTTGACAACAGGAGTCCGTAAGGCAGAATGCCATTTGATCGATGTTTCAAGTCATTTATTCGATTGAGGATGAAATAGGAGATGCTGAAAGGTGTAGAGGAAGTAATGCAAAAGAGCATATAGGCTTCACAAGCCGACAACAATTTTTTTTAAATATCAACGGTACATATAATGTTATCACGAATGAGATAATGTGCCGCTTTGAGATAAGGACAAATCTCTTCAACGAAAAGGTTACATGGATTTTCCAATGCAAACTTGAAATCATTAAGACGTTTCTTAGTTATATTGTATATGATTGAGGTTGGATGAGTTCGTTTGGAGTAGAGAAGATCATTTGTTGGAGTTGTGTTGTATTTGTTGATTGATTTTAGAGACCATTCATTGTTATAAAAACAGTGTCCTTCAAATGAAATATTGAGTAGTGTTCCAAAATCTCGAAAAGAAGCACCAACCCGTTTACCATTTATTTCAAACAATATGATCCAGAGACCACTTACTAGAGTTAGTTCAAACGTTTGATAGAATTCATATATGAATTTTGGATAAAAATTTCCTTTTAAATGAAGGAAGGTTTGAAATTCGGTTGCGTTTAAGTTCTTTTCTAGGATATCATTTGAATCAAGTGTTTTGTCGACGATTCTTCCTTCATGAATGGGTCGACAAGGTATATTTAGTTATGGTGATTTTTGAAGGGATTTAGAATGATTAGAAGGATATGATTTATTTAAAGTTAAAGAGATGTGAGCTTCTGAGCTTTTGTGTTTATCTTGAGACATTCCCTTTCACCTATCATCAATAAGAGTATTTTAGTGTGTATATCGTTTGTGTTTTCAACATTCTTTAGACAAGTGTCTTAGTGTGTGCCTAAATGTGACAAATGTGGAGTAACGATTAACTCGACCTAAAAATAAAATCCTAAGAGTTAACCCAAACGCTCCTTAATTTGATTTTGCTCATCCAAACAAGTCAAAAAATACATATGAATTATGTATCTTGAAATTTGTTCATGAGATCATTATGCATGTGTTTGAAAATGTTTTTATATTTTATTAACAATGCATAACAACAATTTTATTATGTTCCTAACGTGAGTGATTTGAAAATAAAATTGAGGTTTTTGGTTTGAAATCAATTTTTTTCGACAAAATCACAAATGTATGCAAATCCTATGTCTACGGGAAGCATATTAGTTATACATTGTATCCTAGTAGTCTCAATTGTACAAAATTGAAAGAAAAATGGAAAATCTCTAATTTCATTTTTTTGGTGTTCATCATGAACCCTAGACTCAAATTGAAAGAAAATAGATGAAATGACTTACAATTGATGATCTTTAAGGTGTTAGGAGTGATTGTAGGTGTTGATTTGATCTTCAATTAGTGTTTTAATGGTTGATTTTGAGTTTTGGGTTGATTTTGGTCGTGTTCGTCGCTGCAGAGATGAAAGGGGGTGTTTGTTTTTTAGTTTTGAATTTTTTTAACTAAGTGTAATATTTGATGTCTGCTGTTGGCGGTCCCATATCTTCTAGCGGTCCCAAATATATTGGGGGGGGGGGGCGCCGGGTATATGGGGGCCGCCCTTAGCAAGTGACTTTGGACTTGGTTTAGACGAAAAATTTACAAAGAGGAGTGACATTTTAATTTGCATTTAGCGAATTAAAAATGCTCAAAGTACTTCGGATGAAGTATTTAAGTTGTCACGACACGGAATGGAACTCGGATAGAATCAAAACTAGAAGAAAGAGAAGCGGACTCATAAGCTTTATGGAATATGTTCTGTAGATCCCAATTCAATATAGATCTTTCTAGCCTGTTAAGGATTGTAGCCAATATGGATAGTTCCACACAAACTACAGGAGAAACAATGACTATGCACACTATAAGTTATGCAGAAACTAACTTATAATGCTAAGAAGAACAATGAATATTGATAACTAAAATTTTGTATTAATCTACTAAAACGATTACAGATTACTAACTATGAGATTGCTTTTTGGTGAGAGATATCTCTTTTCTAATGCCGTAGGGTTCCTTTTATACACCAAGGATAAACCCTAACAGACTTACAAAACGCGTAAAAGATAATGCATATCTTTTCCTATAATATCTCAAGCATATCTCTTAAACGGTACTAACTATTTTGTACTAGCGGTACAAACTAATACTAACGCGGTACTAACTAATACTAACAGTACAAACTATAACTGTCGGTACTAACTATTCTAACTAGCAGTACTAAGTTAGGAAAAAATAATTCCCAACAATCTTCCCCTAAAAATGATTGTTTAACTTGTTTAACTTCATGTTTCTTCAATTTACTCTTTTTGAACTCTTGGAGGATGTATCCAAACATTCTGTCAAATCTTGATCTGATCTTTGATAATTTTGACATCTTCAGCTATCCCTCTTTATCAGCAACATGTCTTCTCAACAACACAACAACATCCAACTAAGTTGGCTTTGTAGTTTTTGGCAAACTACCAGCCATTAACAGATTTAATGTTCCTTTACCAGTAGCCGTTTGCTCTGGGATAGCCAATTCTTCATTGTAAACAACAAGGTGAATTGAGAACCTTATAGTTTTTAGTAAACTATCAACTATCAGCGGATTTGATTTGTCTTTACCAAAAACCGTTTGCTTTTGGACTAGTCAATGCTTCATTGCCATAACATGGTGCATTGATAACCATATAGTTTTAAGCAAACTATCAGCTATCAATAGATTTGATTTGTCTTTACCAGGAACTGTTTGATCCTAGACTAGCCAACTCTTTACTATGAAGCAAGGTGAGTTAAGAACCATACAATTTTTGGTAAATTGTCAACCATGAACGAATTTAAGAAGTCTTTACCACAAGCCGTTTGCTTATGGACTAGCCAGTTCTTATGTCTGTTAAACATGGTAAACTGATGACCATTTGTTATGTGGTTTTGCAACCAACACTCAAAGATCCTCCTTATCTCCATTAGAGTTTTCAAGTTCCAACTCTGTAATTGACTTCTTGACAAATCTAATCAACTCCAATGCTATAGTACTGTCTTCTTAAGATTCCAACTTTAATTCCAGCATTTTCAACAGTACTTTCTTTCTCAAAGGATACTTTTTCTCAACAAGCATGTGAATGACTAATCCTGTCTCAGTCATTAAAGTATGTACCCCTGAAGAACCATGTAGCTTCCAACTTACTACATTCCAATCCTGCTATAAGTTCCAAAACTCATCTTTATCATTTGGATTAAACATAATCATCAAATCTCCCCAAAGTACTCTGTCAAAACCTGCAGGTACTTCATCTTGATATCTGTCCATCACAAGTTTATATACAACATTTAAATCCTCTCTATCAAATATTGAAAGCACTCTCATCAGGGTACTAAAGTATCTCCTTTGTCTATTGCTTCTAATCACCACATTTAGATTAATCTCTTCTAATCCTTTAGTTTCATCAAACTGTGGTTTAATTCCAAGATACTCTATTTTCCATTCTATGATAGGATACTTCTTGTCAAGTATCTCATAATCCACCTCCTTGTCCTTATATAGAGCTATAGTTAAACATAATCTCAGCTCACCATTCTCTTTCTCATTATCATTTTTATCATCTTGAGAAGTATCTTGTCTGAATCTTCTTTTCCTTGACTTTATCTTTTTCCTAGTGCCAAGTTTTCTCTTTCTTGTACTTTCTTCTTCTTTTCTTTCCTCTTTAATGATGTCATCCTTATTTATACCAGTAGCTTTTTTGTTCACATCTTTTAGTAGCCTCTCATCCTCAGCAGAACCAATAGCAATAAAATGTTCATCAGACCTTTTTACCTTTTCATATAATACTTGTATTTCTTTAAAATTCTCGGTCTTCAAATCAGAATGCTTTTTTCCTCCAACATGCTTCAAATATGTCATCATTTGGTTTATTAGCTGAGTTCTTGTAGGTGGTCTACTTCTGATTTCAGCAGCTCTTTGTTGTGCAAGAAATCTCCTTTGTGGAGCAATAGTATCATGAAGTAGCTTGGCTCTCTCTTCAATAGTGAAATTTTCTATCTCTTCTTCTTGAAGTCTTGCAGCTAGAATGCTATCAGCTTCAATTCTAGCCTGAATATCATCATAATCCATTATAAGTGTGGCCTTTGTAGCTTCCTACTTAGCCAACTTTTTCTTCTCCTCTTCTGCTTCCCATTCCTCTTGAACCTTTCTGGCTATCTCTTCATCATTAGTAAGCTAAGCAAACTTTCTTTCAGCTTCATTAACCCCTTTTGATTCAGCATCTGACTTAACTTCTTCCTTAAGAACTTTCTTGCCTTTATCTTTAGGATCAATCTTAGGAAGAGGCTTCAGAGTTAACACTGATCTTGTTGATCTATCAGAGTATTCAGCATATTTAATTTCAAATCCTTTTTACTTAGCCTTATTTTGACTCATGGATACTAGAAACTCGGCAATGGTTTCATCATCTCCAAAAACTGTTGGAGTAGCATTTCCATTTTTAGGCTCAGCAGTACTTTCATTAATCTTTTCAGTACTAACTTTTGGCTTGTCAGTACCTTCATCTGGCTTATCAATACAAACTTTTGGCTTGTCGGTACTAACTTGATCTTGAGTACTAACTTCCTTTTCATTGTGAGCATCCTTAGTCTCCATTTAATCCATTACATCAAGATCATCAAAATCATCAACAGCTTGATCATTGTCTGCAATTGGTTTAGATTTGGCAGTTTTCCTCCCCTGTTTGGATACAGACTCCTTCTGCATCCACTTTTTTTGCATAGATTTCTTCCCTGCCAATCTTGTCTTCATGGAAACACTCTCCATCCAAGCTTTGTGGTGTGTGATCACAGGTCTGACCTTCTTCTTAAGCCTCTTGATCTGTGCCTTCAAATCTTTAATTTCTTTAGATTGAATTATGACTTGTTTACACTAAGAAACACAAAGATCATATACACTTTGGAGTGTCAGGCCATCCTTATTCCCTGATATGGATCTATCACAGGATGACTGACCTCTATGATTCCCACCAGAACACTCTAGATTATAATCAGGAATAGGTATAGAAGGAGATAGTTTGGGAGATGGGCCAGGCTGTGACATAGGTTGGTCTTCACTTAGGTGAGGAGGAGAGGTTATTAGTTGGGATTCAAATGGTCTTTTTGAAGCTTCACCCTCATCCTCTGTTGGTTGAACCAACATAGAGTCAAATAGTGGTGTGACATTCCCTGAAAAGTTTTTACCCTTTTTAACCATAAATGTCAAAACCTTACTAGTTAGGGTATTGATAGGGAAGTGATTTAAAGGGACAGTCACATTCTTTAACTGTTTAGCCAAAAAGAATGAAATAAATCTTGGATACATGACAAACTTTTTCTTTAGATCCAAGTGTCTCATCATTCCATCAAAAATTAATTTTGAAAATTTGTATTTTTGATTACTTGCCAAACAAATCACTGCTGTGGCAATATTAGTGGGAATTTGATCCCAAGAAGTGCTTTTAGAACTTATGTAGTGATTCATGGTATGAAAAATAAATTTCCATTGAGGTGAAAATAGGGCTTTGTTAAATGTTAAGACAGTTAGGTCCCCCTTATACCCCATTAGCTAAATAGTATCAAATATTGTCTGATTGTTCAAAGTATCTATCCCATCAGCATCATTAAAAAGAAGATCACTTCTTATTGATGCCTCTGAGATAGTTACAGGCTTGCCAGCAACTGTGGCAATAATATACCTAACATTGTTGATTGTTTTGGATTTAGCAGACATCTAGAACTGTTCAACAAAGGTAGTAGAGACTATAGGACTTATAGTGAGAGCATAGTGAATTAAGCTTCATGTAAGAAAGTCCATAATCTCATGGAACTAAGTATTCCCATCAGTCTTCTCCAAATAAGCGATCATGTTGTGCTTAAGGAAAGATTCAAGAGCAGTCATGCTTGACGAATTAATGGTTGTCGGTGATGAAAAGATTAAGGTTGTGAGAAGAGAGCGATTAAGAGATGTTATGTAAGTAAATTGTGCAATTGAGATGGGTTTATATAGGTTGAACAAACCTAAGATCAAAGAAACGTTACAATTTACACTTTTGACCTTTCGCGGTATTTTCTCCAACGGCTTTATAGCGGTACAAACTTTGCCTGTCGGTACTAACTATAAGCCTATCGTTACTAACTTTTGTTAACCAAAAATTAAACAAGTTTGGTAATAAGAGCTCTTTAGTACCATCTATAACTCTCTTTAATTACTCTCTATAACCCAAATAATTCTATGGAAAACATCACCATGATCAAGATCCTTCTGCTCACAAAACACTTCATACAAATTGTATAACAAATCATATTGCCTCCCTTTAACTAGTACAGCCTATGAATTGATCATCCCAATAGTAACAACCAAGAACTGGAACCTGCTATTATCAAATGCCTTCGTTAGAAGATCAGCTACACTATTGTTTGTGTGAATCTTAGACACCTGAATCAATTGTTTCTCATAAGCATCCATTATGAAATGGTGCCTAATTTCTATAGACTTGGTCTTGGAATGAAAGACTGGGTTCTTGACAATGCAAATAGTGCTCTCATTGTCAATATAAATCCTTGTATTCATAAAGTTAAACCCATAGTCCAACATTTGAATCTGAATCCACAAGACATGTCTATAGCAATTTGCAACAACAACATATTCTGCCTTAGTAGTAGAAGTAGCCATAATTGTTTGCTTCTTGCATTGCCATGAAATCAACCTATGACCAAGAAATTGACAACCTCCTATTGTGGATTTCTTGTCAAGGTTAGCACCACCATATTTACTGTCTGAAAAACTACCAAGTCAAAAGATGATTCTCTAGGATACCAAAGGCCTAGCTTAGGTTTCCCTTTGAGGTACCTAAAGATCCTCTTCATAACCTTAAGGTGTAAAGTTTTGGGAGTAACTTGGAGCCTACTACAAGCACAGACAACAAACATAATATATGGTCTAGAAGCAGTCAAGTACATTAAAGACCCAATCATGGACCTATAAAGATGCACATCCACATCTGCTGTTTCCTCATCCTTAATCAGTGGCTTATGAGTCTCAATTAAAGTACTAGCAAGCTTCAAACTTATAAAATCAAACTTCTTCAGGATCGTTGCAACATATTTATCCTGACTTATGAAAATACCATCTTCTTTCTATTTGACTTGTAATCCAAGAAAGAAGGTGAGTTCTCCCATGGAACTCATTTGAAATCATTAGTGCCTCAAACTCATCACACCAAGACTTCTTTGTAGAACCAAAGATAATATCATCCACATATACTTGTACCAGCATGATATCATTCTTGTCTTTCTTTATAAAGAGAGTCTTATCAATAGTTCCTCTTCTGTATCCACTTTGCTCTAAGAAAGTAGATAAAGTAGCATACCAAGCTCTATGAGCTTGATGTAGACCATATAAAGCCTTTACAACTTTATAGACCTTGTTAGGATGATTAGGATCTACAAAACTTGGAGGTTGAGACACATAAACTTCCTCATCAATTGTGCCATACATAAAGGCACTCTTCACATCCATCTGATAGACTATGAAGCCCATATAAGAAGCAAAGGCCAAAAAGATCTCGATGGCTTCAATCCTGGCTATAGGAGCATAAACCTCATCATCGTCTATCCATTCCTCTTGTCTATATCCTAAGGCGACTAATCTTGCCTTATTTCTCACTACTACTCCAATTTCATCCTTCTTATTCCTGTAGACCCACTTAGTTCCAATTGCCCTCTTCCCATTAGGCAAATCGACAAGAATCCATACCTTCTGAAGCTTGAACTGCAATAGTTCTTCTTGTATAGCATCACCCCATCTTTCATGTTGAAGAGCTTCAGACATCTTCTTAGGTTTAATTTAAGACAAGAAGCAAGTAAACAAGCAGTGCTGGAAATCCTTGTGATTATTTCTTCTTTGCTTTTGAATATAGCTAACCAAAGCATGGGATCCGGAACTTTTGTTTACTTTGCTCCTTGTTTGAACTACTGAGGTTGGATCTCCAAGAATTTGAGTTTTAGGATGAATGGTATGTATCTTAGATGTAGGAATAGGACTAACATTCACTGTTGTTTCTAAATTTATGAAGTTAGCCACTACATTATCATCATCATAGGATGCATTAGAAAAGATCCCATGACTTGGATTGTCATAAATATCCTCAAGAGCAGGTATTTGTGAATCATCTTGATCAGCATAATTGGTTGACTCAGGGGAAGATGATTCACTAGCACTAAAAACTCTTGAAGGGCTAGCAGTACTAACTGGTGTGCTAATAGCATTAACAATTTTAGTACTGCTAGCTCTTGCAGCTCCTGTTTGACAAAGCAAATTCTCAGTACACTGAGCAAACTCCTATCTAAGAGCTTCAGAATCATCATGAGCTTCCTTTTCTTATCTCTTAAGCCTTTTAAGCTCCTCTAGAAAGGCTTGTTCTTCCTTATTAACTGGCTTTTCATTGGTCTTAAAACCAGTATCCTTTTTAGGCTTGTCACCTCCATTCTTTACTTCTGAGCTCTTGATAGTTGAAGTATAAGAAGACCATGATGGCAGTACATAGTATTCTTGAGCTGGTTTATCTTCCAATTCAGAATTTCCTGCAACAGTATTATCTTGTGTACCTGCACTATGATTAGTCTGCTTTGGACCTGCAGTTTTGTTAGTTTGATTTTCTACTCTATCATGCTGATAATTGATTGAGTCAGTCAAGTAATCAAGATCAAACAGCTAAGTAGGTCCTTTTCCTGTAACATTAGGTTTATTCTCTAGAAATTGTATATGCAGGTTTTCTTCAACTCTCTTGGTTTCTAGATTATATACCCTAAAAGCCTTGCAATTTAGAGAATATCCAACTAAAAACCCTTCATCAAATTTCCCATCAAACTTGCCTAATTGGTCAATGGTATTCAAGATGGTCACATGGCACTCAAAAGGTCTTATATAGCTTATGATTGGTATTTTACCAGTAATAAGCTCATAAGGAGTCTTATATTGAGGTTTGGTCACTAATACCCTAATTAGGACATAACAAGCAGTACTAACTGCTTCAGCCCAAAAGATGTTAGGTAAAAATAAATCTGCTAGCATAGTTCTAGCAGCCTCAATTAGGGTCTTGTTTTTCCTCTTAGTAACTCTATTTTGTTGTGGAGTTCTGGCATTACTATATTCCCTCTTGATCCCTTTTGACACACATAATTCAATCATGTCCCTATTCTTGAATTCTGAACCATTATCACATCTAATAGTTTTAACCTTTTTGTTTAATTGGTTTTCAATTTGTCTTATAAAGTCCTTAAGGATTCCACTAGTTTCATCCTTAGTTCTTAAAAAGAACACCCAACTAAACCTGCTAAAATCATTAGTGATAACCAGGCAGTAAGTCTTATGGTTTATACTCCATACAGATGTAGGTCCAAATAAGTCCATATGAAGAAGCTGTAAGGGATGACTAATAGAGCTCACTGATTTGGCCTTACAGGAGGCCTTGTGTTGCTTTCCTTTCTAACAAGCAACACAAGTGTGGTCATTTTGAAAGATCTTGGAATGTAATCCTCTAACAAGGTTTCCCTTCATAAGTTTGTTGAAATTTTTAAAGTTAACATGACCCAACCTCCTATGCCATTTGTTAGATTCATCAACTGTGGCCTTTGCAATCAAACAAGCTAAACCTCCTGAAGGAACAATGTTCTTTAGGTTGAAACTGTACATATTGTTTTGTCTAGGGACTCTAAGTAATACTTGATTTTCATTAGGCAACATAAAGTCATAAGACAATGCAAGACATTAAGTGTCTATGAAGATAACCTTATTCTTCTTGTCACACATTTGTGAGATAGAAAAGAGATTGAAAAGTTATAGTTCTTTCACAAAGCATACATCCTTAAAATCTAACTCTCCTATTCTAATTTTACCTTTTCCAGTGATGAAACCTTTACTACCTCCAAAAGCAACAGGGCCACCATTATAGTCTTGATAATTAACAAGATAGGCCTTGTTCCTAGTCATGTGCTTGTAACATCCACTATCAACAATCTCTTTGCTCTTTAAAGCTTTATGTGGATCATCCTGCACATGAAAAATAAGAGAAATTAGTTTCTCTTAAGGACCTAAGCCATTTTTGGCTTGGGTCTGCCTAGTGGATCTTCAGAATTAATAAACTTTCTAGAATTTGATCCACCATTGTATTTGGAGAATTTATTCAAATAGGTCCTTTTTGGTCTCCAAACACAATCCGCTAGGGCTTAACAACAGTTTTCCCTATGCCCCTAACAGCACTAACTGCTTTGTCCCCAGCAGTATTAACCTTTTGATTTGCAAGATTTGTTTTTGGTGTTGTTTTTCTTTCAAATGGCCTTCTAATAGGAGACTAAGTTCTATGAAAAATAGTTTTTGGTCTAACATCATTCATAATAGGCTTAACAGTATTAACTTTCCTGGCAGCATTAGTTAGTTTTGCTTGACTGTTAAAATTATGTCTAGGAGTACTAATATTATTAGTACCGCTAGCTTTAGCAGTATTAACTAGAATTTTGCCAGTTCTAGATAGTACTGTTGTAGGAACAAATTAGTTCTGATGATTCACTCTTTGCACATTGTTTCAAAATTGGTTTATTCTCCCTTTGAACAATACCCTTACCCTTCTGTTTGTTTACTTCAACCTATTTAACCATTCTTTTCTCATGAAAATCACAGTCTCTTATAAGATGACTAAAACTACCACATACAAAACATTCCTTTTTAGTAAACCAATACCCCAAACCTAATTTTTTAGACATTAATCCATTCCAATCCTTTAGGACTTTGACTACATGTGTTTTGTTCTAAAACAGTTTGCCTAGGAGTTTTTACATGCTTAACAGTATTAATAAAAGAAAAACTAGATGTTTCCTGTTCTTTTGTGGGTAGAGACACATGTTCATCATCACTGTCTAATTCATACTCCTCAATGATAGGAGCATCAAACCAAACTTTAGGGTCACTAACAGGTTTGGGTTCATTTGCAACTAGTGTAGGTACAGATTCATTTATTTCTACACTAGAGTTAGATTCACAAGAAGCAAAATTAGATTTACTTGATTTATACTATTTTTGACCATATGTATATTATGAATCATCAATTTCAACATCAGGTCCAGAAGGTATGAAAATTCCTGTTATTGGAGGTGGGACAGCATGCATTCCTTCTACATATCTATCATTAACTGGACTACCTTCTCTATCACTTGACCTATTGTCAAACAAACTTCCAAAAACTTCATTTTCATAACTTAATACACCATTATACAGAGAAGCCTTCAAACTGTTGCTTTAGGATATACTTTTGCATCTTCTTTGATTCATCATTGCCACCAAATCTAGATTTAATGGCTTCCCACATCTCTTTTGCATCTGTCATCTTGTGAAAGTTTGCTAGGTGATCTTCTGGTATAGCCATGAGCAAGGTGGTCCTTGCTTTTCTTTCTCTTTCCCTAGCCAATATTTCTTCAGTAGCCTTGAGCGGCAACACCTTTATTACCTCATTAGTATCTGTAAAGACACTTACAGGATTATTACCCTTTTGAATGACTTTGAATTTCTATATGTCTAAGCATCAACAAGTTGTCCCCTCTGTTCATCTATATAATTTTGAAGTTTAGTATAAAAGTATTCTTACACTCTTTTAAACAAGAACGTTATCAGTGTCTGAGCCTGAATTGCTGTAAGCCATCAAAGCATAGTTCTCTTGCTCATCTTCTGAGTGACTGGTCCAATCAACACCTTCTCCATCAAGAGTTACCAAAGCTTTAGGTTCCTCCTGTTTTCCAGGTCTTCTTCCACTGTCTTTAGCTTTGTACCTAGTGTATCCAGCATCTCTCCTCCTACTATCTTGATTCCCCTTAGATCTGCATTCTCTAGCAAAATGCCCTGTCTTGTGACAATTGTAGCACTCGACTTTGGCCTTATCAAAGCCAACTGGTTCCTTGGCATCAAACTGCAGCTTTCTTCCTGTCTTTTTGTAGAACTTCTTCAGTCTCATGGAGATCATGGCCACTTGCCATTTTAAATCCATTTCTTCTAAATCGAACTCATCAAGTTGTTCCAAATCCTCATGATCCAATTGTGGACCACTGGATTGATTAGCAAAGAAGGAGTACATGAGTTCATCAGTGTATGAAGAAGAGCCTTCCCTTTGGGGGTTATGGCCAGAAGAGCTAGAAGCACCATAAGCAGTACTAACTTCATTAGTACTGCTAGTGTTCTCAGAAACAAATGCCACATTCTACGTGCTTGAAGATGATGCAGTAGAGCCTTTAACATCATGCTCAAAAACTCTAAGGTTATTATACAGATCATCAAAACTGAGACTGTCCACTCCTGGCTTGGTTCTCATGATTAAGGAAATTTGAGACCAGGCAGAAGGTAGAGACCTAAGGAACTTCTGATTTGCATCTTCAGTGGAGACTCCTGCACCATGAATCTCTAGTTGACTCAGAAGACTCTGAAACCTATCATAGCCTTTATGCAACCCTTTTGAGTTTGATACAAAGAAGCCTTCAAACTATTGATTTAGAATATACTTTTTCATCCTCTTTGATTCATTATTGCCACCAAATCTAGATTTGATAGCTTCCCACATCTCTTTTGCATTAGTCATTTTGTGAAATTTAGCAGTGGTTTTGTAAAGCCATAAGCAGGTAAGGCCTTGCTTTTCTTTCTCTTTCTCTGGCTAAAATTTCTTCTGCAGTCTTGGGAGGCAGAACCTTTATTACACCATTTGTATCAGTTGAAACACTCACAAGACCATTGCCTCTTTAAATGACCTCCCATATAGGATAGTCTATATGTGCCAAGTAGTGCTCCATCTTCATAGCTCATATGTCAAATTCTCCCTTCTTAAGAAGTGGGGGTTTGATGGTTGAGACAGTGTGAGGGCTTGTTGTGTTGGTGTTTGTGTTTGTGGTCGTGGTGGTGGTGGTGGTGGAACATCATCATCTGATCCACCCATTGAATAGATTTGTAAGGTAGATGTTTATAACTGGTGGTTTATGGTTCTTCTTACTTAGAGTTTCTCTACAAGCTCTAATACCACTTGTAGATCCCAATTCAATATATATCTTTCTTATCCTGTTAAGGGTTGTAGCCAATATGGATAGTTCCACACTAACTACAGGAGAAACAATGACTATAAACACTATAAGTTATGCGGAAACTAACTTATAATGCTAAGAAGAAGAATGAATATAACTAAACTTTGATTTATATTAATCTGCTAGATTATAGATTACTAACTATGAATACTAATATTTTTGTATTCGTTTTTTGTTCGTGTATCTCTAACTATGCCATAGGGTTCCTTTTATACACCAAGGATAAGCTTAATCGACTTACAAAACACGTAAAAGATAATGCATATCTTTTCCTATAATAACTCATGCATATCTCTTAAACGATACTAACTATTTTGTACTGGCAGTACAAACTAATACTAACAGTACAAACTATAACTGTCGGTACTAACTTTATAACTAACGGTACTAAGTCGGGAAAGCCTAATTCTCATTAATATGATATTAAATATTAATAATTTTTTATATTTTATTGCTGCTGGAAAACTAGTAAAAAGTATAATTATTACATATTATTTTCTATAAAAGTCACATGATGTGACATAGCTTGCCCTATATCACTTACAACTAGTATGTAAAGATCCTTTAAACATTAGATAGAGATGCAATATCTGATATTACTTACTGATAATTTTTTATGTTTAATTGCTACTAGAAAACCAGTGAAAGGTATGATTTTCACTTATTATTAAATATAAAAGTCACATGAGCTATATTACTTTGCTCTATATCACTTACAACCTATATTTAAATATCCAAAAAATATCTGATAAAGATACAATATCGAATATTAATTACCTATAATTTTTTTATATTTAATTTCTACTCAAAAACAACTAAAAAGTATGATTTTCACTAATTATTAGGTATAAAAGTCACATGATGTGACATAGTTTGCTCTATATCACTTTGACCTAATAAATAAACATTATTAACACATTTATGAGATATACATTATCTTATGTTAACTACTAGTAACTTTTTTATGTTTAATTGCTTTTATATTTAATTGCTACTGGAAAAACTAGTAGATAGTATGATTTTTACTTATTAATAAATATAAAATCGCATGACGTGAGATAATTTGATTTATATCATTTAGAACTTGCAACCAAATATTCTTAAGACATTATATAGAGATACAATATCTGATATTTACTAATGTTATTTAAAAAAGTTTGATTTTAACTTATTATTAAATATATATAAGTCATATGATGTGACATAGTGTGCTATATATCACTTACAAATTATAATTAAACATCCTTAAACATCATATAAAGGTACGGTATCAGATATTTATTATTAACAATTTTTTTATATCTAATTGCTAATGGAAAAAATAGTAAAAAATTATGATTTTCAATCATTATTAAATAAAAAATTCACTTGATGTGAAATAGTTTTCTTTATAACATTTAGAACTTGTAATTAAAAATTCTTACAGCATCAGATAGAGATACAATATTTGATATTAATTATTATTAATTTTTATATTTTATTGCTGCTGGAAAACCAGTAAAAAGTATAATTATAACATATTATTTTATATAAAAGTCACATGATGTGACATAGCTTGCCCTATATCACTTACAACTGGTATGTAAAGATCCTTTAAACATTAGATAGAGATGCAATAACTCATATTAATTACAGATAATTTTGTTTGTTTAATTGCTACTAGAAAACTAGTGAAAGGTATAATTTTCAATTATTAATAAATGTAAAAGTCACATGAGCTATATTACTTTGCTCTATATCACTTACAACATATAATTAAATATTCAAAAAATATCTGATAAAGATACAATATCTGATATTAATTACCAATAATTTTTTATATTTAATTTTTACTGAAAAACTAGTAAAAATTATGATTTTCACTAATTATTAGGTATAAAAGTCACATGATATGACATAGTTTGCTCTATATTACATGGAACTAGTAAATAACATTGTTAAGGCATTTAAGAGATATACATTATCTTATGTTAACTACTAGTAATTTTTTTATATTTAATTGCTACTGGAAAAACTAGTAGAAAGTATGATTTTCACTGATTAGTAAATATAAAATCACATGACCTAAGATAATTTGATTTATATCATTTAGAACTTGTAACCAAATATTCTTTAAACATTATATAGAGATACAATATCTGATATTTACTAATGTTATTTTTTTATATTTAAATTATACTTAAAAGACAAGTAAAAAAGTAAGATTTTAACTTATTTTTAAATATATATAAGTCATATGATGTGACATAGTGTGCTATATATCACTTACAACTTTTAATTAAACAGCCTTAAACATCATATAAAGATACGGTATAAGATATTTATTATTAACAATTTTTTTATATCTATTTGCTAATGGAAAAAATAGTAAAAAAGTATGATTTTCAATAATTATTAATTAAAAAATTCACATGACGTGAAATAGTTTGCTCTATAACATTTAGAACTTGTAATTAAAAATTCTTACTACATCAGATAGAGATACAATATATGATATTAATTATTGATAATTTTTTATATTTTATTGTTGTTGGAAAACAAGTAAAAAGTATAATTATTACATATTATTTTATACAAAAGTCACATGATGTGACATAGCTTGCCTTATATCACTTACATCTAGTACTTAAACATCCTTTAAACATTAGATAGAGATGCAATATCTGATATTTATTGCTGATAATTTTTTACGTTTAATTACTGCTCGAAAACCAGTGAAAGGTATGATTTTCACTTATTATTAAATGTTGGGATCTGAGATTTGATGATTACAAAACTAAATATGCAAGATTAAAGAAAGATGAAACAACAAAGACTTAATGTAAAATATTAAGTTAGCTTCCTATGTAAGCTAGGGTTTTCTTGTAACCTCCCTCTATTATATAAAGAGGGTAGGCGTCTGGTTTAGAATATCCATCCATAGAAAACTAAAGCTCTCCCAATGAGAGTCTAGATAGTTAAATAGCAAGTCGACTGATGAGAGTCGAATAGTACACCATAGTTAGTTGGTGTAGCCCCAAATTATAGTTGGGATAATAGGGAAACGTTTAATAAAGAAACCCGTGTGATAACTTTGATTGTGTTCTTTATTATTCCGCTGCGTGTTATCAATCATTGTTACTGTTCATCCTAGATATATAAGATCTAATTAATCTTGACCTATAAACGAACTTATCAATTGGTATCAGAGCAGGTTGCTCTTGAGATCTAGGATCCAACAAGGTTTATGTATAAAAGTTGTAAAGACAATAAGGTATGAGTTTTCTTTTTCGATTATTTGTTCAAATTCGGTTTAGGTTCAAAAGATCGATCACATTAGAATTTGGATTTGACGTTTTGTTGAAGAAAAGAAAAAGAAATTGTGAACTGGTGTGTTTGATGGAAGAATCGTTTGGTCAAAATTTTGATTGGATAATTATACATGTGAATTTTGGATGTTCGAATATTTGACAACTGACATATATGGTATATTATTTGTGAAAGTCAAAATCAGGCATGCAAAAAGGAATCATTGGACCATTAATTACTAAAATAGAAGGTTCATTTGGAATGATCCATGGTATTCTTTATTGATTTTGGATTTGTTATTAATTACAAAAGAATGTACATCACGTGATGGTATGCACATGTGTGGGATTCATGAATGAAATTTGAGCATACTGCTATGCAATATGATGTTACTACTGTTCATGTATTGGGCCATAAAGAAGAAGTGATCTTTGTGCTGTTTGACATTCTTTACTTAATGTTGTTCGTGTGTAAGTAAGTATTGCTCATGTATTCTTATGCTTCATGGTTATTTCGACTGTTTGGGCTCATTAAGATTCGTACACGGAGTACTAGTTTATACCACTTTGGAACATAGGCTTTATGTTAAAAGAGGCTTAAAGAATATTACTACTGCTCATTCAATTAGTACTGCCAAGGTGAAGAATTTAATACTGTTTCGAGCATTTTATTAATGTTGTTGGTTTCGAGCATATTAGTAAACAGTTTTAAATTGTTTGAGCTTTATGTTGTGGATGATTATTAATATTGTTCGAGCATGAGAAAAAGTGGCAAAGGTGTGTTCGTGGTTATCATGAGCTTTATTGATACAATTGGGCTTCATGGTTTTTTTAATACTGCCATTACACGTGCATACAAGAAAAGGATTGGTGTTGCCTGTTGATATTAATACTGTTAGGGATGACAGTTAATATTGTTCGTATACAGAGTTAGTAATTATTTACTATGCCAAAATATTTCTACTATAACACGTTTTTGCTACTGTTTTAAAACAGTCCTAATTATTTACTCCAAAACCCATCCAAACATCAATTCTAACTCTAACCAATCACATGCAATGCCATAGCATGCTCTTATACACAACTCATACATCATATAAACATGCATTTCCAGAATCAAACATCCATTTTCATGGATTAAAATCAAAAGAAAACACAAAGATCAAGAAATAACCTTACTAGAAAATGATTTAGACAAGAAAATCAAAACCAACAAACACTTCCTTCTTGTTTGGGGCTGAGTTAGACCCACTCCAACACCCAAAATCTTGACTCACAAGGGTTCAATACACCCTAAATAACAATAGTCCAAGATCCAACCTAGTCTTGATTAAAACCTTCCATTAAAACTTCAAGAACTTCATTAAAACTTCAAGAAAATTTACCAAACTTTACAAGCAACTCAAGGATGATGTTGTGATGGTAAAAAGGAGAAGAAAATTTTTGTAAGATGATGGTGGTGGTGGTGATAAACTCGGCAGCCACAAGGAGAAGAGGAGGAGGATGAGAAGGGTTATGAGATTTGCATGTTATAGGGAGAAAAGAGAAATGATTAAGTTTATAGAAAATGTAAGAAATGTGAAGTGTGTGTGTGTGGTATATCCGGCCCTTAGGCCCCCATTTATGATCAATTTTT
This sequence comes from Tanacetum coccineum, assembly GCA_026074375.1. Lineage (NCBI taxonomy): Eukaryota > Viridiplantae > Streptophyta > Magnoliopsida > Asterales > Asteraceae > Tanacetum > Tanacetum coccineum. Next base: position 121,020 of record BQNB010001130.1, read on the forward strand.
TTAAATTTTTTTTTATTGTGTAAGTATTTAATTAAGGTATAATGTAAGTATAAAAAGGTAGAAAGTATGTTTTAAGGTAAAACGCGAGTTTTAAGCAAGAAATTTACGTGAACGCGAAACACAACGGAAAATGACAATGATGTAAATTATAATCATCGGGGAGTATTATGAGAATATTAAACCACTTAAGGCACGAAGACGGAATAGATTCCTAAATACGGCTCACTTAAAGCTAAGAACAGGAAATTCTTACTAAATCGGGTAAACGTAAAATTAATGACTTTGCATAAAAATAAAAATAGAAATAAAGCTCGGAATAAATAGTGACCTTAAATACGAAATGTTACATCCTCCCCTCCTTATGGGAGCGCCGTCCCGGTGCTCGATTCCTCTTTCTTGTCTTCTGATTACTCGAGAAAAGATGAGGGTAATTTCTTTTGAAGAAATCTTCTCGTTCCCAAGTATATTCCGGACCTCGCCTTGAATTCCATCGAACTTTGACAATGGGAATTCTACTTTGCTTGAGCTGCTTCACTTCGCGGTCCATGATCTCTACTGGTTCTTCAATAAAGTGCAATTTGTCGTCAAGTTGGATCTCTTCAAGTGGGATAACCAAGTTTTCATCCGCCAGCATCTAATATTCGAAACATGGAAGGGTGTCTAGGAATACCACGAGTTTATTCAGGAAGCTCCCCCCGGCCTTTTTATGTATGCCACGGGACCAATTCTTTCTATGATTTTAAATGGCGTAATGTACCGTAGACTCAACTTACCACGTTTCCTAAAGCGAATTACGCCCTTCCAAGGCGATACCTTTAACATGACGAAAAAAAAAAAATATCACCCACATTAAATTCCATCAGTATGTTCCTGACATCCCGTATAACTTTAATGACGACTTCTGGTAGTTAGCAACCGATTCTTGATTTATGAATAATCTTTTCTGTTGTCTCTCAAACCCATTTGGGGCCATGAGTTGGCTAACTCCAACCTCACCTCCAGCAAACGCGATCTACGACTTTCTCCCCATAATAAAGCTTCAAATAGTGCAACCTTGATCTACGCATAATAACTGTTATTGGGAGAATTTCGACCAATATGTTAAGTGTTAGATCCCAGCTACTACCAAAATCAATTACGCATGCTCGCAACATTCCTCAACAGCGTCTGAATATTTCTTGCTTTGACCATCTGTCTCTGGGTGGTAAGCGGTGCTCATATCCAGTTGGGTTCACCATTGCTTCTTCCAGTGATTTCCAAAATACTTGATGTAAACAAGCTATCTCTATCAGAGGTAATTGCGTAGTACGCCATCATCATACAAATTTCCCTTTAAGTAATAATTGGGTGAGTTTTTTATGCTGTCTAGTCTTCTTCACAAACAAGAAATGAGCAAGATTTGGTTAAATCAATCATCAATAACCCAGATGGAGTCCATAACCACTTGGCGTTCTGGAAGTCTAAGACAAAACCCATGTTATATTTCTCACCACTTCCACTCTAGAGATTTTTAGGTTGTTGGAGTAGACCGGATGGCTTTTGGTGCTCAGCCTTTACCTGCACAGGTCAACATTTACTGACATAGGTGGCGATCTCAAAGCTTTCAATGTTGGCCACCAATAGAGCTTCTTTAAATCTTGTACATCTTGTCCCTACCCGTGTGAATTGAATATTTTAGAATTGTGCGATTCATGCAATGATCAAATCCCCTAATCCCCCAAACAACGGTAACCAAATTCGCCCTTCAAAGCATTGGATTCCATCAGAACGGATCTTAAATAAATATCGGCTTGATTAGCCTTCCAAGATTTTTAGCTTTCACATTTTCCTCTTTCATCGCCTCAGTCTGACATTGATATTCATCTCAAGAATTTGGTGTTACCATCCATTACCAAAAAATCTAACCCTTATTAGTTCCTCTATCCATTTCGACTCAGGCGTCGCCAAGTAGCGTGGCCTTACCAGGATAGTAACGGATTTCACAATCATAGTCACTCAAAAGTTCAATCCATCGCCGTTGTCTCATGTTGAACTCCTTTTGATCCAGAATGTACTGTAGACTCTTATGATCTGTGTACATAATACACTTAGTACTATACAAATAATGTCTCCAAAGTCTAAGTGCAAACACTACAGCACCCAGTTCTAAATCATGGGTCGTGTAGTTTTCCTCATGTTTCTTCAGTTGTCGAGAGGCATACGCTATCACCTTTTCCCTCTGCATCAGGACAGCTCCATAACCCTTGTGCGACGCATCACAGTATACAACGAAGTTCTCAGTTCCCTCAGGCAAAGCTAGGATAGGAGCGGAGCATAACTTCTGCTTCAAGGTCTGGAACGCTTCATCTTCTTCCGTACCCCATTCATACTTTTTGTTCTTCTGGGTCAATTTAGTTAGGGGCTTGGAAATTAACGAAAAACCCTCGATGAATCTTCGGTAATATCCGGCTAAACCCAAAAATTGTCTTACTTCTGTCGGTGTTGTCGGTGCAGACCAATTTCGGATAGCCTCAACCTTCGCAGGATCCACGTGAACACCTTTATTGTTGATCACGTGACCGAGAAATTGTACCGACTCAAGCCAGAAGTCGCACTTCGAGAATTTAGCGTACAATTGCTCTTTCTTGAGTAACTCCAAAATGATCTTCAAATGTTTTTCATGCTCTTCTTTATTCTTAGAGTAGATAAGTATGTCATCAATGAATACGATCACAAATTTATCGAGGTATGGCTTGCACACTCGATTCATTAAATCCATGAATACCGCAGGAGCGTTGGTTAGACCAAACGACATCACTTGAAATTCATAGTGACCGTACCTAGTCTGAAAAGCCGTAATGGGGATATCTTCTTCTCTAATTCAGAGTTGGTGATAACCAGACTGCAGATCAATCTTTGACTATATGATGGAACCTTGAAGTTGATCAAACAAGTCGTCAATCCTCAGGAGTGGATACCGATTCTTGACTGTCAACTTATTTAGCTCGCGATAATCGATGCACATACGGAATGATCCGTCCTTCTTCTTAACGAACAACACTGGAGCTCCCCAAGGTGAAGAGCTCGGGCGAATAAACCCTTTCTCTAATAGTTCCTTCAACTGATCTGACAATTCTTTCAATTCAGACGGTGCCAGATGGTATGGTGCACGCACAACAGGTGCGGCTTCGGGTACTAGCTTAATTCTAAATTCAACTTGTCGAGGTGGTGGGAGTCTTGGCAAATCATCAGGAAACACCTCAGGAAAGTTACGAATCATTGGCACGTCTTGAAACTGTTTCTTTGACGGTTCTTTCTCTGTTACTTGAGCTAAGAACAACTGGGATCCCCTTTCTATGTATTTTCTTGCTTTAATGCAGGATATCACATTCAATCGTGATGCACCACTATCACTCTTAACAAATAACGTCTTGTTCATGTAAGGCACATGTACTTCCTTTTTACCACACACGATGACGGCATCGCATTCAACCAACCAATCCATTCCAATTATTACATCGAACGTACCCAACTCTATTAGCATGAGATCAATGTCAAACAAGTGGTCAAGTAAATTCAGAGTACAACACTTCAGAACATTGTTGGTGCATACTACTTTCATGTCAGCTAGTTCGACTTCGTAACCAGTATTTAATTTGGCCGGATTAATACCTAATAAATAGCTAAATCGAACATCCACAAAAGTTTTATCCGCACCTGAATCAAACAGTATTGTAACGTAACGATTATTCATTAAGAACGTACCAGTCATGACAATCGAGCCTTGGTTGTGCTCGGCATCACGGATGACATACGATTGACCTCGCACATTTCCACCCTGTCGATCAGCTCTCTTTGGGCATGCATTGCTCTTGTGGCCTCTTTCACCACATTCATAACAAACTACAGCTGATCGAGCATTTGTACCAGAAACCACATTCTTGCTTCTACAGTCCTTTTCCTTGTGTCCCATTTTTCCACAATTGTAGCACTTTGGTGGGCACTGACCAAAATGACATATCCCACAACGGTTACATTTGGAAGCAACCCCAGTTTGGTTTGCTCCCGCATTTTGAGTAGTGGTCAGAGCCCTAGCATTCCCATGTCTTTGATTGTTGTTCTGGTTGTGGCGGTTGTTGTTCCGGTAATTTCTCCGGTTGTTGTTGTTGTTGCCACCCTGATTGTTGTTGCTCTCCCACTTTCTCTTGTTGCTCTCAGCAATTCTTTCAGCTTTGGCTTGTAACTTCTGCTCCATTAGGGTATGAGCCATTCGGACAGCCTCATTAAGAACAACAGGTCTGGAAGAAGTTGTTTCTCCTTTAATGTTTTCAGGCAAGCCACGTAGGTATGCCTCCACTTTCTTCTTTTCGCTCGGAACCATTTCTGGGCATAGCAGGACCAATTCATTGAACCTTTAGGTGTAAGCAGATATATTGGAATCTTTCACCCTCAAGTTCCACAGTTCAACTTCCATTCTTTGTATCTCTTCTGGCGGACAAAATTCTTCTCTCATCATTATTTTCATATCATTCCAAGACTTTGCATTAGCCACCTCAAGCCCCAAGGTGGCGACCTGAGAGTTCCACCATGTCAGGGCTCGACCCTGAAGTGTAGCCGCAGCAAACTTTACCTTGTTTCTCTCTGCACATTCGCTGATGCTGAAAACACTTTTCGTTTTCTCGAACCAACGGCATAACTCAACAGCACCTTCGTTCCCGTGGAAACTAGTGGGGTTACATTTCATGAAACTTGAGTATGTACATTCACGAGCAGGTGGTGCCCCCACCTTGGCCTCCAGTATTTCCCCCGGTATTACTGTCGAATCCGTCGGCTCCATTAGTGTTTCCTCTTGTAGCACGATCCTGAGTAAGTGCTGCAGCCACTCTATCAGAGACAAGCTTCTCAATGGTGGCTTGGGTCATTGCCTTTGGCGGCATGATTCTGTCATATCATGAAGAAAACTCAATGAGTATTCAAACAATGGTATAACTATAACATGTATAAGCAATCAATTCCAAAGCAAACAGAATAATCACACATGTATAACAATCAAAGCCCAAAAGAAATCACAACACATCATATAGATAATCAAAGATAGTAATTCTTCGTCCATCACAAAAGATAGTACAAGGTTGCATGGTTTTACCAAAATATGACCAAAGTCATTACAATCATAAGTACCAAGTCTATAAACCGACATGCCCGGTTTAGTGATAGCAAAATAAAGAGACTACAATGATCCTACACTACAGATGATAATGTGGGGATCCAGGTGGATGTGATGGCTGTGGTTCACTTGTAGTAGCAGCATCATCTTCCTCATCTCTAGTGGCAGCATCTCTAACCATGACATAAGGATCATCATGTCGAGGACGACGAGTAGGACGGGGAGAAGGATCATCAGAGTCAGTACGATCAACAGGAGTCACTGGAGTAGTAGGTGCCACATATGGTCTTTCATGGTAATGTCTAAACGGGTGTAGGTGCCACTGCACCTCAAAGGACCACTGTCTCAAATTATGGTGGTGCCATGACAAGCGATCAAAATCCCTCTGAGTAGACTCTAACATCATCTTCAATTTCTTATTTTCTTCTCGGTCTCCCTTCACTAACTCTCGAACTTGATCTTCCAATGTGCACACATTCTTCCTGAGTGCATGTTGACCCTTAATTTGACCTCTTAAATCACTATCGAATTCTGCCAAATACTTGTCCATCACACTGAGTCTTTTCAGTTCAGATATTCAGTGTTAGCCCGTCAAACATCTGATGACAAGGCCGCTTGACTTGGCGATGTAGAGTGTTGACATCTCTTGCTGTAGGGCCAGGAGCAAAAACCCGTCGAGAAGGTCCAGTACCCACATAGACGGTACCCGAGAATGGGCGCACAGAGTATGGTACCCTAGTGATGGTAACCAACATTGTAAATAAAAAAATTTTTATTGGTAAGCAGCATCATCCTCCTGCTCAGATCATCAGCAGTAGGAGCAACTGCCGTACCCCCTCGGACTCCGTGTCTGAATCTGGTGGTGGTAGGATTAGGGATCAACCTCCACGAAAAGGGATGATGACCTCAGCATCATCATCATCATTTATTATCTCCTCTTATTTCTTCCTCCCATCCTGGATCTTCTTCCTCTTCTTCTTCTTCTTCATCATCTTCGAGTATCCATCCGTTCATGTTACCATCTGGTTGAGGAATTTGGTGAGGTGCAAACATATTTAAATGGTCGGGCTCGGGCGCGAGCTCAGGTTGCTCTTCCGGATTGTCTTCGGGAAGATCCGCAACATGATTAGGAGGTAGATTTGCCATGATAATCTGTAAATCACGCAAAATATTTCCGTAAGGTCACTATATAAAAATATTATATGATCATAATAACTTATGCAAATATGCAAATGCATGACGATGCTCCATGAATGAACGTGATGATCGATAATAAACCAAATATGAATGATAATATTTGTTATGTATATGAATTACATTTTTATGTAATTAAAGCAAATAGTTTTCCAATGCTTTTCGAATAAGCATGATAATCGATATATATCTTAACATATCATAATATTTATCATATAAATATTTTAATAGCAATGCACCCGAAATGTGCATAAGTACTTAAATAAGAATCATAAGCTTGACTTGGACGAGGGCCACGAGGAGTCTTAGCGTGCGAAGAAAAAGTTATAGTTTAGGTTTTTGAAAAACGACCTAGTTCTCTATAACCTTAAGCTCTTGATACCAATCTTTAACACCCCCAAATTTCATCGCAGCGGAACCAACAGTTTGGGTGTTAAGTCATAGCACAACAACATAAGAATATAAAGAACGACTCAAAAGAGACGTTTAAAACATAACATTGTCCCATTCATGAAAGATCAGAGTTGAAAACATGTCCACAAGATCGTCACCATACAACATCATACAAAAGTTTTAAAATCATAACACCAAGTGTTTTTGATGAATGGAACCAAAACAAGTTTTAATCAAAACATTTCACGCTAAACTCCATTCGCCACTCCAAGCCATCAACCTTGATTACCTGAGATAAAACATGCTAAAAAGTCAACGAAAACGTTGAGTGAATCCATAGAGTTTATATAAATAAAAAGTGAACACAAGTATTTTTAATCATCGAAAACTTGTGGATCAAACAAGTTTAATCACTAATGCATTAAGCTCATGCCACCGAAGCCTTAACCAACACATTATAAATGTGTAATCACATGCCCCCACAACTAGGTAATATTGCAATATACCTAAGAAAATTCTCAATACAAAATGTCCTTTAGGGGTGATCGCGCCATGGATGTCACAACCCCAGACAGGGCAGTCACGGCCCAATAGATCTATTTAATGTACTAGCGCTCACCCATCATAGGCAATTAACAGTGCATGAAATTAAGGGGCCTTTCTGCAATAGGTACTTATGCAATTAGTTCACAATCGGGTCCAGCAACCATAAATCACTTGTGTTCAATTTATAAAACTAGCATGTATCTCCCTCGCGGGGTTTATGAAAACATTTATAAGTAGAAAGGCGAGGCTATGAACTCACCGAGATATCAAAGAGATCAGAAGTATAATAAGTCTTGAACAAGATAAAATCCCTTACGCACCACCTAAAATACGTGACGCGTCTTAGTATAATATACAAGTAAAATAATACGTAAGAAAAGTTTGACGAATATAGGATATGTTCCAAAGATATGCGCAACATGTCTTCTTGACTTAACTAAAGTATTTTGACTCCCAAATTGACATATGACCTGTTCTTATATGTAATTAAACATCTACCAAATTTCGCCGTCTAATTCCAATTTCAGTAAAGATTATCTATCATTTGCCATTTTTAGTCAAGACGTAAAAGTCGCAATTCTGGAATTAGCTCATGTTTAGGGGCCTGTATCTACCAACCTATAAATGGTATAACCTCAAGGTTTTCACCCCTGGAAAGCCCTTGAAGTCTAGTTTTCAAAACATTAAGCCAATCACTCATATCATTTACCAATCCATGGGAAATAGATTTTTACTAACCCTAAGTCAAAACAGAAAGTTGACTGAATTTCTTACTTTTGCCATTTTAATCATAACTCCTAATCTAGGATAGCAATGGATGTGGGGCCAAGTGCTATAGCTTCCCTATGATGTCTAGTATTGACCCATGCTTTAAAATCCAAACATTTAACTCATTAACCTGGTGTTTAATACGTTTTCTAAACCAAAGTCCAGAACTGACCCATTTTAGTATTTTGACCATATCTCACTCAATAATAATAATTGGTTGACCATCCAACTATCACATCATGCCAAGACATATATCTATCCACCCATAACTTTTGTTTACAGACCCTAAGTCAAACATTTTGAGAAAACAACACGTTTTGCTACTGTTCCAGAACAGCCTCTATAAAATCCAACCAAACCTATTTCTAACTTATTTAAAACACAATCATCACTTATGCAAAGCCACAACACATATCCTAAACATATCCCATACTCATCAATATACATTTTTAATAGCAAGTAAAATATTATGAAATAGTCCATAAGAAAATATAGGTAAGAGTAAGAAAGATGCTCACAACAATGATCACCCAAAAGAGTTATAACAACTAATTTTCTTAGCCACCAAGCTCACAGGACATCATATCTTAACATCATGACCATTCTCATATTTTCTTTTTAAATCAGCCCCAAAAGTCTACAAATGATAGGTTTTATGGTATGAAAATGGAGCTTTGAATGTGAGGAATCAAATGGGTGTAAAGTAACAAAGAAGTTAAGTAGGAATTTTTAGGTATAATTTAGGTGTTTTGTTGTTTAAGGAGGCCCAATACAAGGGAAGCAAAGGGTGTGTGTGAAATTTTTTCTTAACTATGAGAAAAATGGGTCAATGATGGTTTATATATATTTTGACCATGCATGATACAAAGAAATAAGAAGACAAGTGTCTTGCCCCATTTCTCTCATCATGCCACACCACATATGAGGTGGTGTGATGAGTTTTTGTGTTTAAATTTTTATAAACTTTGATGTTTAGTGTATAATTTTTAAGATAGGTGGGTAGTTTTGAGGCTAACGGGTATCAACGTAAAATAAAACGAGAGTTAAGGCGAAACCACGAGGTAAAAACGAATATGATAAAAATAATTTTACATTAAACGGGATACTTTTCTGAAAAGTTTAATTTACGTACGGTTCGAGACGAATAATTATTTCAAGCATAGCTCGCAATTAATTAAAATGACGATTTCAATAAAATGCCTAAATGAAAAAAAAAAGTAACTCAATAAAATTTATAAATAAATTATGAGATTAGAAATAGTAGTGACCTTAAATACGGGGGTTTACATTGAGAATGAACAAAATCTAACAAAGGTCTATGGGGTTGAGAGAAGATTCTTTTTGTATTTTTATGTTTTTATAAAATCAAGTAAAAATCATAGTTTGAGAGGTTGGTTGGTTTTATCTAATTAAACTAAATATAAATCTAAACTATCGGTGATGACTATATGGTAAACGAACGTATTTACTTAATCATGCATTACTCCTTATTACGTTTCTCCAAATTATGTTGCTTTGTCACTCTTGTAATGATTTATGTAAGTATTTCCTAAGTCATGAACGAATTACACGAACCCACCGTCTATGTAATATTCCGTTAAGGCAACGCACAAGTAAGGTATTATGAAGACTATTACAAGGCCCTGAGATTTACATTACAAAGCAAGTTTAAAACCTTAAGAGGATCAACCATATTAGGTGGGTAAGGGTAGTAGAAGACTGTTACTGATGATATCCTTTCTACACACTCGTGTTTCCCTAGACGTCTATGGCAATTTAATATCTTATGGCTAGTTTTTTAAAGCCTAACGTGCACATCCATCACAAGAAGCAACATAATAAGGATCTGCATATTAGGTTTCATGCAATCATAAGTAAATACTAATGGATTTAGACGGACATATTGTAAGGAAGTGAAGAACATAAATCAATCAAACAACACATAGACATATTAAATGATAAAAGATAAAGGATCTCACTTGATTAGAACATAAGTTAATGGCAGATATAAGAGGGTTTTGACACCCTAAAAAAGGCCTAAGTAGCAGCAAAATTTATCTTTTAAAACTAGGGTTCAGATCCTAAAAGTTACACCACTAAAAACCCTAAAACGAGTTTATATATATAGTTTTCGAGTGCGATAGCGTCGTAAGGTTTCTGACGCCATCGCTCCTCCGAATCATTTAGGGTTTCTTTTGAGCCGACTACGTTCTGACGCCGTCTTGGAAATCTTGATGCTATCGCTTGTATGATATGACGCCGTCGCTAGGAATCGTGACACCGTCTTCAGGCATTGTACAAAATTTTTCAAGAGACTTTGGTATAGAGTTGTAGTGTTAGGATTATGAAAAAGACTCGGTCACCCCGTGTATAATCTAGAATAGCATGACGAATAGTATTGGGTCGGGCCTTTAGCCCACTTGTAAGCCCATACTCAAGCCCATTGGGGCATAAACACTCATGTATATAAACCCCTTCCTAGCCATGGGAAGGGTTGTTGTCATTTATGATAATACTTTATCTTGCATTTTCTCTCTCTAGAAATATCACTTTCTCTCTCTAAGATTAAGTAGCCAACCCATCATCTCTTGCTTGTGTTATGATATCCAATATACTACAATTGGTATCAGAGCACATGGGATGATTAGCTAGATTGTGTGTGCGTTTCCTTGGTTAGTTTAGATCAAAAGTTTGGTTTTTGAAGGTTTATGGTCTTATTCTTGACACTCTTTGATTCTCATGTTTGTGATGTTAAAGTTAGTGTTTTTATAGTTGTTATAACCTTCTAGGACCAAGTTGTGCAAAAGAAACCAAGTGAAAACGTTCAAAAGGGTGATTTTTAGGTGTTTTTAGGTGAAAAAGTTCGTATTTTCTTCGTTGCGTTTTGACCTTCTAAGACATTCTTGGTTGCGTTTTGGTGAAGAAAGTACATTGCGTTTTGTCGTTTTGTATAGTACTATTGTACTGCGTTTTGTCTTATTAGAGGTTGCGTTTTGATCATTGCGTTTTGACCTAGAGGTTGCGTTTTGGTCATTGCGTTTTGACTGCAGGTTGCGTTTTGAAGACTTTCGTTGCGTTTTGACTAGGGGAGACTCTGCCCAATTTTTTAATTGGTTGCGTTTTGATCAAGTCTCAAGATTCCATTGCGTTTTGACTAGTTCACTGCGTTTTGATCGAAACTCAAGACTCTTCATTGCGTTTTGACAATTATACACTGCGTTTTGATTCATATTGGTTGCGTTTTGATCAAATCTCAAGATTCTTCATTGCGTTTTGACGATTATTCACTGCGTTTTGACAAAACTTCACTGCTTTTTGCCTAAGTTTCATTATCAAACAGTTAGAGTTTACTTAATTCACCAAACCAAATCACAATCATAACACCATATCACCTAATTCCAACAAACAATCACCACGTTTAACATACAACACTAATCAATTTATCGATCAACTAATCAGATCACAAGTAATCACTATGGCTAAATCTTTCAGAGGACATCCAATGTGCCAGTTCTGATACCCGACCAAAAAAAAAAAAAAAAAACCTAGCCTCGATAATGGGGCGACTTTGCGTCATGGCAACAACGTATTCGATTATACTGTCGGGGTAAGGAGAATGGGGTAAACATCTTAAAGTCAATTGATGAATGGCCATTTCAGATGGGGACCACGCGAGTAATCGTTGCTGAAGGAACTGAAGGTCCAATCAATCTGGGTCCTGAACGACCTCGAGTTTATTCGGATCTGTCACAGGATGAGAAGGATAGGTACAATGCAGACATTCGGGCAACAAACATCATACTTCAAGGTCTACCAAAAGATATCTATTCACTTATTAATCATTACACTGATGCAAAGGACATATGGGACAATGTGAAGATGCTTTTGGAAGGATCGGAATTAACAAAGGAAGATCGTGAATCACAACTGTATGATGACTTTGAACACTTTCACGACTACTATGTCCGGTTTGCCAAGCTCATTAATGACATGCGGAACATCAAGATGACAATGTCAAAAATACAGTTGAACTCAAAGTTTGTGAATAACATGCTGCCTGAATGGGGTAGATTTGTTACAGCTGTGAAACTTAACAAAGGCTTGAAGGATTCAAACTTTGATCAACTATATGCTTACCTGAAGCAACACGAGGCACATGCCAACGAGAATAAGATGATGTTGGAACGTCTCACACAACAGACAGTTGATTCTCTTGCCTTGATGTCCAATGTTTCACCTCAACATTATCATTCTCAGTCATCAACAATTCCACTGACCACATATCATCAACCACATTCTGCTGACACCTTAAAATCTGATTTGGGACTTTCTCCAACTGACAACCTAATCGAGAACCTAACCAACATACTTTCCTTACTCACCCAGTCATACAAAACCTTCCTTCCTCAAACAAACAATCAACTCAGAACCTCATCGAACCCAAGGAATCAAGCTATAGTACAAGACGGCAGGGTTGTTGTTCAGAATGTTCAGGGTCGACAGAACAGAGGACAGGGTAATAATGCACGGGGTGCAGGTGCAGTTGGTTATGGGAGAGCACAGAACAGAGTGGGGAATGCTAATCCGGGTCAAGCTAGGCAGGTTAAGTGCTACAACTGCAACGGGGTAGGCCACATAGCAAGGAACTGCACTCAACCCAAGCGTCCACAGAACTCCGAATACTTCAAAGACAAGATGTTGCTGATGCAAGCTCAAGAGAATGGGGTAGTCTTGGATGAAGAGCAGTTATTATTCCTAGCTGGTGGATAGGACAATGCTATTGAGGAAGATGTGGATGAGCAACCGGTTCAAGACTTAGCTCTTAATATGGATAATGTATTTCAAGCTGATGACTATGATGCGTATGATTCTAATGTTGATGAGGCTCCTACGGCACAAACTATGTTCATGGCTAATCTATCATCCGCAGATCCAGTTTGTGATGAAGCCGGTCCGTCTTATGATTCGGACGTCTTATCTGAGGTACATGACCATGATCACTATCAAGATGCTATTTGTGATCATCATGAAGAACACGAGATGCACGACAATGTACAACCAAACCACGTTGTTGACTCACATGCCGATTATACGAGTGATAGTAATATGACTCCTTATGATCAGTATGTAAAGGACAACGCTGTGCCGGTTGTACAAAATAATGCATCTATGGTTCCAAATGATGCATATGTGATGATAGATAATGATGTGCATGAATCTGATGTCCAATCTGTCTCTCATACACCCCGGAATACAGTAGTTAATAATTTGTTAAATGCTGAACTTGCCACATATAAGGAACAAGTGGAACTGTATGAAAGACGGGCCAGGTTTGAATTAACTAAACGGGAACAAAAGATTGATGAGCAACTCAGAATAGTTATATGTGACCGTAATATTAAGGAAGAGAATTTGAAAAAGGAACTTCATTCTGTAAAATTGCAACTTGCCTCTACCATCCAACATAACAAGTTAATGGTAGATGAAGTTACATCTTTGAAAAAGGATTTTAATCAGAAAGAAAACAAATACCTTGAAGAATTTTTGGACTTAAAAGCTTTAAAAGATAAGGTCGAGGATAAACTATTCAAACAAGGCCAGTCTATTCAAACAGTTCACATGATGTGTAAACCTAGGTCTTATTATGATGAAGTGAATAAGGTAGCCATTGGCTACAAGAACCCCCTATGTCTACATCGTGCAAGGCAAGCTCAGCCTGCCCTGTATAGTGGTCATGTAATTGTCACACCCAATCATGCACCGGCCGTAGTACGTGACGGGGAGGAGACCCTAGAACTTACTAAAATTTCTAGGAAGAAAATGCATGAAAAAATGAAAGCTAATGAATGTGTGGATAATAAGGTCAATATCACACCGCCCAATTACTCGAAAGAGAATTTTTTAGCGACCTTCACACCACAGAAACAACTGACCCCAGAACAAATATTTTGGTCTCAAGATATTGTTAAGATGAAAGCTGAAGCTCTCAAAGAGCAGAACACCAGACCAATCAAAGCGTTGACTGTGTATCCTCCAAATACACCTGCAACGCTTGTCCCCAGAGTGCTTCCAACCAAAAGTCAAGTGAAAATCAACATTTTTACACTTAGACAACTTTTTTCCGATTTTGAGAAAACCTGTAAAAAGAGAATCACACCAACTGGGATCACTGAAGGGGAAAGGGGTTTTGAACAAACCAAGACATGTTACCTCACGGAGGTCATTCCATTTTTCAAAACTCTTCAAGAACATTTTGAGGGCATTCAAAAAGCTCTAACAAAAGAAGTTAAAGAAATGAGTGATGCCTTTGATGAGTTGGAAGCTGAACTAGACCAAAGTATTGTTGATAGGAAACATGATGCGATTGAACGGAAAAATGTTCTTCTCGAACATGATAATATAATTGCTGATGGCTTGTCTAAAGAAGTGTTTTATGTTGCATCGAATTCTGAGCTTAATGTATCTAGATTTACGAAATCAAAAGCTCATAATTTGTCAAGCCCGTTGTCTGGAACTTGGAAGCAGAGCTTTTCTAATTTTACGTGATAAATCCATAAGGATAGTAATTAAAACGAACTTTTTAAACCGTTTTCAATCTTAAGGTAAATCACCTAAACTTACAGTTAAAGTATCAAAACCTTAAAGATAGTTTTCAGAATAAACCGTCTTCATCCGTTAATGATACTCCTGATTTTAACTCCGTTTTTGTGATCGGTCAAATGAAAGCTTCACTTCAAGGAAAAGACAACGTCATCCAAAAGATGAAAATGCAAATATCTCAACTTAAGGAGACCCGTAGTGAACTAGACCGAACACTTGATTTTAGGGCCCGAGACTTTCAGATATCACAATTAACTGAAAAGGTTAATGGTCTTCAAGAACAAAATGAGCTTTTTAGGGCAGAAAATGCAAAGATTAAGCAGCACTACAAGGAATTGTATGATTCGATCAAGATTACGCGTGCTAAGCATACAGAACAGATAACTGCCCTTAAAAATGAAAATGAGAGTCTAAAGGTCCAACTACAGAATACGGCCTCAAGTGTCACTACAAATCAGGTTAAACCAAAAGTACTTGCACCAGGAAAGTATGCTATAGATGTCGAACCTATTCCCCCTCGCAATAGGAACAATAGGGAAGTTCATCTAGTTTATCTCAGGCATCTTAAGGAAAGTGTAGATACACTTCGCGAAATAGTGGAAGAAGCCAAAATTGAAAGACCTTTAGATAGATCACTCGCATTTGCTTGCCGTTACACTAAGCATTCTCAGGAACTATTAGAATATGTGTTTGGCACCTGTCCAAAGGTCTTCAATCCACAAGATAAGAAGCATGCACACACTCCTAGGAAAAAGCAAGTTACCTTTGCGGACCAAATTGCAACATCAAGTAGTACTACACACAAACATGTAGAGCCAATGCACACTCAGAAGTCTAATGTCCCTGTGCCTCCCTCTACAGGAGTAAACAGTTGCACTGATGCTAGCGGATCTCAGCCTAGGAGCATACTCAAGAAACATAGGATCCCGCCAGCTAAAAGTGACAGCTTGAAGAAAGTAGAAGACCACCTTAGGACAATTAGATCCAGTCTGAAAACCACGAATCGTGTTGATTCTAGTATTAGCTCTAAGCGTACTGTAATTAATTCGAATTCTCATTCTGTGTGCCAAACATGTAACAAATGTTTATTTTCAGCTAATCATGATATGTGTGTGGTTACTTATTTGCACTCTGTGAATGCATCCCCCAATGTTAAAAATGATGTGCGTCATGATAAGCAAGTTTGGAAACCTAAGCAAGTTACACAAGTGTGGAAACCTAAACATATCAAACAAATTTGAACCAACTAGCAAAACACTTAACAATGTTGGTTATCAATGGAGACCCACAGGAAGAATATTCACCCTAAGTGATCAGTGTCCTCTAACTAGGTTCACTAAAATTACAAGAATGTCAGCCATTGCTTGTGCTAACCAATCGGAACCCAACCAACATTGGGGATCCAATTTTCCAAACTCTCCATCTTCGTATGTTTTCAAATGCAGTCAAACAAATCGTCTTTGGGTATTGGACTCAGCTGCTCAAAACATATGACTGGGATCGCTCAAGCTTAATGAAATTTCGTAAAAAAGTTTATCGGGACAGTTAGATTCGGGAATGATCACTTTGGTGCTATTATGGGTTATGGAGATTACGTCATTGGTGATAGTGTGATCTCCAGGGTATACTACATGGAAGGACTGGGGCATAATTTGTTTTCTGTCGGTCAATTTTGTGATTCAGATTTAGAAGTTGCCTTCAGAAAGCATTCTTGTTATGTTCGTGATACGGATGGTGTTGAATTACTTAAAGGTTCCCGTGGTTCTAATTTATACACTATCTCTGTTGAAGACATGATGAAGTCCTCCCCAATTTGCTTGCTATCCAAAGCCTCCAAGCACAAATCATGGTTATGGCATCGACGTTTAAATCACTTGAACTTCGGTACCATCAATGATCTTGCAAGAAAAGACTTGGTCAGAGGATTACCTAGATTGAAGTTTGAAAAAGATCATCTTTGTTCTGCATGTCAATTAGGAAAGAGCAAAAAGCATACCCACACACCCAAAACTGAAAACACCAATTTGGAAGTTCTAAACACCCTTCATATGGATTTATGTGGACCGATGCGTGTGCAAACTATTAATGGGAAGAAATACATCTTGGTAATCGTCGATGATTACTCTCGGTTTACGTGGGTCAAGTTTTTGAGATCAAAGGATGAAACACCAACGGTTGTCATCAAATTTCTGAAGCAAATACAAGTCGGTCTCAACAAAACTGTCAGATTCATCCGCACCGACAATGGAACTGAATTTGTCAACAAGACTCTGTATGATTACTATGAAAGCGTTGGAATCTTTCACCAAAAGACAGTGCCAAGGACTCCACAGCAGAACGGCGTTGTCGAAAGACGGAACCGAACTCTTGTCGAGGCAGCTCGGACAATGCTAATCTTCTCAAAGGCACCGATGATTCTTTGGGCTGAAGCTGTGGCTACTGCCTGTTACACCCAAAACCGTTCCCTTATTCACACACGTCACGACAAAACCCCATATGAGTTAGTACATAATAAGAAGCCTGATCTCACATTTTTCCGGGTCTTTGGTGCTCTTTGTTACCCTACAAATGACAAGCAGAATCTTTGAAACTAAACCAAGGCTGATATTGGAATTTTCATTGGATATGCACCGAGCAGAAAAGGTTACAGAATCTACAACAAGCGAACCCGACAAATCATGGAAACTATTCACGTTCAATTCGATGAGCTGACTGAGCAAATGGCTCCTGTACAATCCAGTCCAGGACCCGCTCCTAACCTGCTGACGCCTGGACCCATCAGTTCAGGGCTCGTACCCAATCCTGCTCCTGTTCTACCATATGTACCTCCCACAAATAAAGAATTGGAGATGTTATTCCAACCTATGTTTGATGAATATTTTTTTTCGCCGGGTAACCGTCAGGATCCTCTTCCTAGTGTAGTACAAGACCCTGTCATTCCTACAGGTCCTTCAGTATCTATGTCTATTGATCTCGACGCACCATCGGGAAGTCATACATCATCACCATTGGATCATCATTCCTCTTCGGTACATCATGGTGTAGCAGGTGAGCAATATGCAGAAGTTAATCCGTTTGCTACAGCTGATCACGAACCATTTGTTAATGTGTTCGCCCCAGATCCAACCACTGAAGCTTCATCATCTGGGGAAATCATGATGCCCGAACTCAACCAATCCACTCAACCTCATGAACATATCCGGAAATGGACTGACTCTCATCCTCTTGATAACATTATTGGGAATCCCTCTAGACCGGTATCCACTCGGAAACAGCTTGCTACGGATGCTTTATGGTGCTTCTATAATTCCGTACTGTCCAAAGTCGAACCGAAAAACTTCCAATCTGCAGCTACTGAAGACTGCTGGTTTCAAGCCATGCAAGACGAAATCCATGAATTTGATCGACTGGACGTATAGGAATTAGTACCACCTCCAGACAGTGCCATGATTATTGCTCTCAAGTGGATTATTGCTCTCAAGTGGATTTATAAGGTAAAGCTTGATGAGTAAGGTGAAGTGGATTTCATCAAGAGGAAGGTCTAGATTTTGAAGAATCCTTCGCCCCGGTTGCTCGTCTTGAAGCAATCAGGATATTCATTGCCAATGCCGCCAGCAAAAACATGACAGTTTATCAAATGGACGTGAAAACTGCATTCTTAAATGGCGAGCTCAAAGAAGAAGTCTATGTCCACCAACCGGAAGGCTTTGTTGACCCAGAACGTCCACATCATGTCTATCGTCTGAAGAAAGCACTTTACGGGTTAAAATAGGCTCCCCGGGCATGGTATGACACTTTGTCAAAGTTTTTTCTGGCACAAGGATTCTCCAAGGGTGTCGTCGATCCAACCTTGTTCATTCGGAAAACAGGCAAACACACTCTTCATGTTCAAATATATGTTGATGATATCATATTTGCCTCGACCGACCCCAAAGATTGTGACCGTTTTTCTAATGAAATGAGTTCTAAATTTCAAATGTCGATGATGGGTCAAATATCATTTTTCTTAGGCTTACAAATTTCTCAAAATCCTAGAGGCATTTTCATTAATCAATCTAAATATGCAAATGAGATTTTAAAGAAATTTGATCTTTATAAAAGTGACCCTGTTGACACTCCTATGGTGGAGCGAACAAAACTAGATGAAGACCTCTCAGGGACCCCTGTTGACCAGACCAAATATCGCAGCATGATTGGGTCCCTGATGTACCTCACAGCCAGTAGACCTGACCTAGTATTTGCTGTGTGCATGTGTGCTAGATATCAATCTAGGCCCACTAAAAAGCACCTTGAGGCAGTTAAACGGGTCTTTCAGTATCTCCAAGGAACCATCAATATGGGTCTTTGGTATCCAAAAGACACCGCCATGGCCTATCACATACGCAGACGCAGATCAGCAGGTATTGTCCAGGACACTCGCAGAAAGTACACTGGCAGTGCTCAGTTCCTTGGTGATAAGTTAGTCAGCTGGTCATCAAAGAAGCAAACTAGCACATCCATCTCGTCTACAGAGGCTGAATACATCGCGATGTCTGGTTGCTATGCCCAAATCTTATGGATGAGGTCTCAATTATCAGACTATGGTTTTGCTTACAATCGCATCCCTCTGTACTATGATAACAAGAGTGCCATAGCTCTTTGCTGCAACAACATTCAGCACTCCAGGTCTAAACACATCGACATCCGACATCATTTCATCAGAGAACAAGTGGAAAAAGGAGTGGTTGAGTTGTATTTCGTGAGGACAAAGTATCAACTGGCAGATATTCACCAAAGAGCGCTGCCTAGAGAACGATTCGAATTCATTCTCCCAAGGCTTGGCATGAAGTGTATGAAGCCAGAGACACTCAAAAGTCTTCAGGATGATCAGGATGAGTAACGGATTGGCTTCAAGTATCCTATGTAAATATGTACATACTTAAACCCAAAAAGAAAAATACAAAAATATAAAACCATCAAAAATCCATAAAAATCAGAAAATAGAAAATGCCAAAAATAGTTTTCTTCAAGACATGTCTTCCGTTTATCGATAACATTTACGGTCCTAGAAATGTCATTCAATAATGACACGGGTCTTTAAATGAAGCTCGAACGGAAGTTTAAGCCTTTTAAAACATGTCTTAATGGCTTGCATGTATTTCAGACTGCAACCCGGTTTTCAAAATGAGGAAAGCTCGTCGCCAAAAAGACGGCTGTTCCTAACAACGGGTGATTAAGTTCTCCCGGGCATGGATTACTTTATATCCGTGCACCCTCGATCTAATGTACGCTTCAGTGCATTATTTCTTGATTAAGAAGAGAAGTCTTCTTTTATCCTTATAATTTTCCGTCTATGATTCTTCAGAAAATTATTTGGATGTCACATGGTGGTTTAATCTTATTTTTGAAAATCAATCGGACTTGAATTTCACAAAAATTTGACACTCAATCAACGACTACAGCTCTTTAAATAGAAAACGGGTCATTGATTGAGGGGGAGAGTATTGTTCAAATTTATGACATCTAACGGGCATTTTAACACTTTGTATACATAATTGAGAAAGATTTGGTAACTAACGGGGTTATGGTTTAAGGGGGAGTCAAACTTGAGTTAACTCAAAAAGGGCCGAATGTGTCTGTTATATGCAAGTATAGGGTCTTATGTGCTATTTGCTAATTGTATCCTAGGCTTATAAAATATAAAGGACCAATTGTGCCTCTTATGCAATTTCATCAATCCCTTAGTAGCTATTAAACCTTGAAAGAAAAGAAATAAGAAAAGGAGGGGCCAATTCTGCCAATTAAAGAAAGTGTAGCCTAAGTATTAAACACCCCTTACGTTTTGACTTGGTCAAACATTCAAAAACCTAGTCAAACATTTCACTTTCTCTCTCAGACTCAAAACACAACCATTGTTGCGATTTTCCTGTCCTGAAATCATTTGTGTGATTCTTCGCCTAGGTAATTCTTAGTTTTAGCTCGACATCATTTTAATATGTTATATTTATAACATCGTAGCTTAAAACTCAGTAAATCTCATGTTATGTAGATTTCCGTGCTCAATCGTCATCAAAAACTAGGTGAGTGTTTGTAAGTGTGTTTTGATTGTTGGGCTATCACTAGTATACACAAATGATGCCTCGTTGATGTTGTGTTAGTTTCCCCAATTACTAAGTTATAATCCTTGAGATTTTCACATTTAGGATTGACTTTTTAAGTCAAAATAGTGTTAGAATGTTATGAGTGGTGAACCCGTGGTGGCGTTAATAAGTTTAGTAAGCACTGTAGATCATAAGTCAAGATGCGCCTAAGTATTTGAACCCCTGATATGTAAGTTTGAATATGCGTTTGTGAAGCATTCTTGGTTGCGTTTTGGTTAGGATTTCTTGGTTGTGGTTTGCTTAGAAATTCTTGCTTGCGTTTTGCGCAACAAATCCCTGCCTGCGTTCTGCTTAAATGATATAGGGTGCGTTTTGCCTGAATACTTATGGTTGCGTTTTACTTAAATGCTTGTTATTGCGTTTTGTTTATAGAATTCTTGGTTGCGTTTTGTCTGTATGATCCTTGTTGTGTTTTGTCCTCTGATATGCTATTGCGTTTTGAGTATTAAATATTAACTGGAACAAAACGCAGTTATTGCGTTTTGTATAGAAGACACTTAAAATATTTAAATAGTAAAAACCCTATTTCAAAAATTTCCTAAATGGTTGCGTTTTGCTTATTTTAAATATAATAGTGCTTGCGTTTTGATTGTTGCGTTTTGCCTTGTGCGTTTGGTGTGATTGCGTTTTGCCTTTACTGCGTTTTGACTGGTTTTCTAATAAAATAATCATTGCGTTTTGCTGCATTGCGTTTTGGATCCTGAGTATTCCTCTGATTGCGTTTTGCTTATTCTAACGTATCCCTTGCGTTTTGTCTCTCATTGCTTGTAAATTGTTATCGGGTCTTGTGGTTTAGTCATTGTGTTAAGTCTTCTCTGACAAGAGTCAACTTCCGTTGCCTCAAGAGTTGTCTTCAATTATTGACCTTCACCATAATATGATCTAGGTGTCCTTTTCCTAGATATAATCCATAACTGATTAACTCCTGAGCAACTGCTCACTTCTAACATCTCCTATCTGTATGCCCATCATTCTGTGAATGTGACTGTGCAGATATAATGGCTGATGTTAATGCTCTGGTTGAACAAGCACCTGCTGTGGCACCACCCACTCGCATCCACTAGTTAGTGTAGAAGTCCTTAGGTATATTACAAAAGGAGTTTATAGTGAGAATAGAGGGAATAGTGCAGACAGAGATGATCTAGTACTGGAATAAACCCTACAAGGTTCTAGTATGAATCTCGGTAACACTGAGAAGGGGTTGAAGAAGAAAAAGAAATATTAAGAAAAAGGGAGAAAAGAAAGCATCCCTCCTTAAACATTATGCAAAACTGGTCAGTACTAAGCTGTCAGAATCACATGGTTTGATTGCTGACATTGAAGACAAGAACTCATGGACCCAGTGATACGCTTCACCACTCTCCAATCTACTACAAGATCCCTAAAAGGATTCTGTATCATTTCTCCACGAAGATCAATACAAAATGCTATCGTCTCTTCACGACCGATATAGTCAGATATTGAAAAGGTGGCAGTCCGCATCCGCCCTCCGACCACTAAAAACGAAAAATGCACAATGGGTCTAGAGCCTTGAATCAATCCCAAAGTACTCGATAGGACAACTTATCCAATGTGCTTGATTCCACACACTGATACCAACATGTTAAAGAATTTAAGAGTCCTTCGCAATATCCTGCGTGGTATTGTCCAGAACATCCGAGTGAATACGAAAGTACGTCACATGAAGATGGAAATCCTTCTAGAGCCAACATCAAACATAGCATCTTGAAGTGACATGTGAGACTCCACAATGGATTAAACTGTGACAAATGAAAGCAATGATGATGCAATTTCCTTGTGAATCACACTTTTCCAGGTTGTGAATTGTACGGATCATTTGAAAACACTTTCGATGTGCTCAACAACTGATATTTCGAGCCACATTGACTGTGTGAACTTTCAAAAACAAATGTAATTCTGATAAATATGAATTTGGTGCTAAAAAACACTATCGATGTGTCACAAAAAATACTTTCTCAAGTAACACGCAGAATTGATTTTCAAATCAATTTTTTTATCTTTAATCGTAAAGAAAAAACTAAGCCGATTCACTCTATATCGTGCTGTCTACTTTGAGACGTTCCGATACAGAGAACAAGCAAGTATGGAGATTTTGATGGTTACACATCAGATGATCTGATACTTATACTGGAAATCCTGTCAAGGAGATTCTTCTTAAGATGAATCTACCTGATCACAGGTCGGTCCTCACGGATCCGGAGGTTAATCCAACCATACTCGGGCGAATGACAAAGCCAAATTCGTCCACACACCTATTATTGCAAACGTTTTATTACAGGATCAAGTTATGATGGAAATGGAGATACCTCGTTCCAGTGGAGTCAATTCACAGCCCCATGCTCACACTTAATGTGTTCAATCAAAGACGCCATGACAACCAAAAGACCTATAACACAGCTTTCGCTACTCTGATAAGTAATGTCATGTATCAAGAAAAGTATGAGCAATGCCGGTCCGAAGTCACAAAGTCAAACAGAAGGTAATACTACCCAACAAGGGATGATCAAGAGATTTAAGATGGATGATGATCTCAAAGAAAGCACAAAGATCGCACTAGCCTAAGGGACAAATCTCAAAGTTCACTACATAATATACAAGGACATCAAAGATTGAAGAATCAAAGACATCGAGCTACAAATAGAAGGTCAATGAAGTAGAATGCTAGAATTCATAATGTATTTTCTGGGGTGACCTCCCTTAGGGGGAGATTGTTAGAATTATGAAAAAGACTCGGTCACCCCGTGTATAATCTAGAATAGCTTAGCTCGTTGTCTAAGTGTAAGCGTATGACTAATAGTATTGGGCCGGGCCTTTAGCCCACTTGTAAGCCTATACTCAAGCCCATTGGGGCATAAACACTCATGTATATAAACCCCTTCCTAGCTATGGGAAGGGGTTGGTTGTTCATTTTATGATAATACTTTGTCTTGCATTTTCTCTCTCTAGAAATATCACTTTCTCTCTCTAAAATTAAGTAGCCAACCCATCATCTATTGCTTGTGTTATGATATACAATCTACTACAGAATTTCAAAGTTTATTCACTTTGCTTTTCTAGAAAGCCCATAAGCTGAGCTTTTCATTGGTATAGCCCATTAAGCCCCTAGTTTCCTTTATGTTTCTTTCCTTGGCTTATTTGTGTCTGCTTTTGCTTATTAGGTTTAATTACATATCTGTTTTTGCTTGTCTTCAATTTCCATTTGCTTATTTAGCTTTAAAAAAATAGCCATCAGTTTTGCTTATTTGCCCTTAGTGTAATATAGTGTAAACTGCCCTACTTTTCAGCTTATTTTCCTGCTTATTTTTAAGTTATAAAAAAGTTTCCTTTTTTAAAGTTGCTTAATTTTTCATAATTTATAAGTTTTAAAAAAAAATTCCAAAAAGGAAGCCACAAGGATTCGACCTTGTGACCTCATTTATAGCACACACACGTCTCACCTTGCACACACACTAACCATCGGTACCAGTAGGACCATCTGGTCATAACTGGTACCATTTGGTTTATATACACTTTTGATCCTTTTTAGCTTATAAATATAGCAGCTTATTTATAAGCTGTCTTTTCCAGCTTTTATTTTTCCCAAATCTAGCATGTCTTAATCTATTTTTCTGTATTTTTTCATAATTTTCCTCATTAGTTTAATATTTTTAATTAATTTTTCTTTTTAAAATCGTTTTTAATTCATTATAAATTATTAAAAAGTCAAAAAAATAAAATTCTTTTTTAAATTTTTTTTTTATCAAATAGAACCTAGGAAAATTAGTTTGGCATTTGTAGGGTTATTTTTGCAAAATTTCATTTTTTAAAGAACGGGTTTCGAACCCCGTTCTCGTTTTCTTCGTTTTTCAAATTTAGAAGCTTTCGTTTTAGGATTTTCTTTAATATTTCTTTTAATTTAATCATTTAGGATAATTAAAACTAAAAAAATCATTTTAGGTTTAGTTTTTGATAATTTAGTTTTTTTTAAAGTCGCGTTTTTTTTGTTCCCGTCTTGTTTTTAAGTTTAAACCCTTTAAGCCTTCGTTTTTAGTTTTCCCTTATTCGTTTTTGCATTTTAATCTTAGAAATTAGATAATCAATCCAAAAATCCTTTAACCATTCAAACGCGCGATCACAAACGTCTTCGATTTTCAATTTGCACCTCGACGGGAAGAACGACCCGGGGGATTTTTGATCTTACTTTGGATAAAAGTAATCGATTTGAATCTTTCAGAATACTTATCGTACTATAATTGAATTATAATTTTGAAAATATTCTTATATATTTATTATATTTATTATAATGTATATATACAAAAAGGTTAGTTTTAAGAGTTATCAATGACATATACCGGTGAAACTGTAGTATTAAAAGCGTCTCACGGATAGGAGATATATGACTAGTACAATAACCCTACCACCCCAAAAATGTGAGGTTCACCCTAGATCTTTAGGAATTAAAGCATCCAACTTTGGTGCTTTTGATGATTTTAACCTTTAGCTTGCTCGAGTTAAAGAATTAAGCAATCACATGTGTCTCGTTCATGGATTTGAACGAGCATGCGTGGTTTTGTCGCTTTTTCTAGAACATTGGTATCGGTTTGGATATGAGAGTGTACCGATAGTATTATAAATTCTAGAACATGCTTTAGCGATTCATCCCAAGACTGCTAGTGAGATCACATCCATGTGATTCAGATTTACTAAGTGATAAAAGACATTAAGATAAACCCTTGTTTTTAGCCTGTATTTTGTATAGTT